>JAVJIX010000059.1:2022500-2070000 GCA_036785185.1 Paratrypauchen microcephalus
TGAGAATGTTTTTGATGAAAACATTATAACATAGATCAGAAAATAGCGTAATATGGTCACATCTTTATATAGCGCTTTTCCACCTTCAAGGCACCCAAAGCGCTTTACAACAAGGAACCAATCACCCATTCACACACGCATTCACACACCAGTGTACGCAGACACTGACACAGGCGAGGAGGGTTAAGTGTCTTGCCCAAGGACACAACGGCAGCATTCATCTGTGGGAGCTGGAATCGTACCAACCAACCTGTGGGTCAGTGGATCTGACCGCTCAACCACTGATGTTTCTTATGTCAAGAGCGGGATTTGAACCGCCAACCTTTGGACCAGTGGACAAACACTCTACCAACTGAGCTACTGCCGCCCAATATGGACCCTTTAGGAATGTTTTATTTAAAGATCCCATGACATGCTACTTCTTGATGCTTTTATATGGCTCCTTAATGGTTCCCTAATACTGTAAATGAATCCTTCTTCAAAATCAACACTCAGTGCATGAGAAACGGAGATAAGATGAGAAAGAGTAATTTTTCTCTCTCTGAACACTCCATAATGGGCGTTGTTGCTTGAATGCAAATGAGGAGAAAAGAGCTGGCCTATAGTAGAGGGTGGGGGCGTGGCCAAACTCTCCGCTCTCGGCTCTGAGCTCTCAGCTGATCCATTTCCGTGTTTTTGCAGGGGGGAGAGATTTGAAGCGTTCCATTGAAAAATAAACACATTTCCACATAAAATAAAATTAAACCACTGCTGTTCAAAGGTCCAGAGGCTCAGATAAAGGACTTCCGAGCCTTGAAACACTCGGACGTGCCTCCAGGCAAAAAAAAAACGCATTTCGCATTGCCTAGCGCATTCGCAGTCCAAACTCTCTGGGCGTGATTTACAGAGACGCTGAGTTCAGACAGACGGGGGTGGAACTGCATTTGCATTTCTTTTTTCGATCTGACGTCAATAAGGTGCCTTGTTCAAAATCGCCCGTTTGAGCTCCGATTTTTTGTAACGCAGAAAAGGATCGTAAATGCTCAGTTTAGACATTTCGCAACTTTTAACCATGGGGGGGGGGCCCTAAACAGGGTAGGGGAGCTCACATTAACGTTCAAAAACCTCAGAAAGTGAAAATTTCATGCCATGGGACCTTTAAAATCAGTTTTCTATAATTATTACTCTGATCTGATTTGGTGTTTAGTTTCCAATTTGTTGTTTAGTCATTGTTGAATTTCAAAATCAACTTGCATTCTATGTTTCACCAATAAAGCCCCACTGCAAAACTTTTTAGCAAAAAAAAAAAAAAAAGTAGTATTAGTATTAGTAGTATTAGTATTAGTTACTAATAACTAAGTACAGTAAAATTTTGAAAACGTGCATCGGCACTATGGCCATGGAATGATGCAAGGAATCATGCGATGGTACACTGTAGGTAACCAGAGCCGTCAGAATACCTCAGTAACCCTCATGGGAAATTATACATCTCATATCGGCAGTAACACACAGGACAACAATACAACCATCCACAAATCCTGAGCCAGTTACCTGCTCGGGCCCCTTGTCGAACATTTTGCGAGTGCGGGAGAACTGGTGAGAGTGTGGCTGGGCCTGTCCCCCCAGAGTCGGGGTGTAGGGGGGTCTGGAGGCTGGCTGCTCTCGGGGCGGAGGCTTGGGGACATCATTGGTCAGACTGGAGCTGCTGCCGCTGGGTGTGGGTGGAGAGCCACTGGAGAGAGCATACATTCATTAATGAGATAAAGTTTTATATATCACGTTTCTGTCATATCTGGGAAGGCAAGAATTTACTATAGCAGCAGGTAATTACGCTTATAAAATTATATATTATAAAAAAACACATCTAAACATCAAAAATGATTTGTGACATCCATGAACACAATTAAAAGGCCCATATTATGCTATTTTCTGATTTATGTGATAATGTTGTTTCCTCATCAAAAACATACCCTAAGTTTTGTTTCATTCACCTAAATCCTGAGTCCTTCTCTCAAAAGAAAAACCTCCTGTTGCACCTTGTGACATCATGCGGAAGTGTTTTTAAACTCCATTCACCTTCACTACCATCATTCATGACATCACAAAGTGGAACAGAGCTTTGAGTCGACAGACTAATAAACCAGGATAACTAAGATGTGTGAATGAAACAAAACACAACTCCAAGTATGTTTTTGATGAGGTAATAACATTATAGCTTAAAGCTCACAAGAGTCAATTTTGTGTAATATCGGACCTTTAAATGTAAACAATATTAATCCTAACATCCGACTTGAGAAATACAGTATAAGTAGTATATAATATAGGTGAACAGTCAATATTTTAAGAATTTAATCAGCTATAAATACTCAAATCATTGCACATTTGCTGTTGGTTTCTGCTTTTAATTTTTTTTTATTTAGTCCAATTGGGAGTTATATATAATTTGCATAGGCGGTGGATATTAAAAAATCCCAAAAAGAAAATGAAGAAAGAATTACAGGAAAGAAAATATCCTTTTACTTATATAATTCAATAGCAATAAAACTTTCTAGCTAAATTACATGAATAAAAGTTCAAGAGAAAAGTCAATATACACTCATTACTTGAAACTAAAGTAAAACACTAAATTACTGGATATTGATCTGAAATTGTATCCCCTAGCAGTTCTAGCACATTCATGATTGTTCATCCTTTTATCACTGTGTATTACAATTTGCTACAAGCTGACTCATGCTCATTCTTCTGGTGTGTTTGTATTGTGTGGGGGGCCCTGTTGTGTGGGATGTCGTCTCTCACCCGGCAGGATGGATGTGGGTGCCTTTGCTGGTGGGACTCGCTGGGGCAGAGAGCGAGATCGAGGAGTCCAGGATTCGCTGTGGCCGAGCGTTCATTGTGGCCTGTCAGACAATTGATGAAACTGTTAGTGTTAATGGCATCTGACAAATTAAATTAAAACTTCATTTTGGTCTTTGGAGGTCTGAAGGTGGAACAGATTATGCACGGTAAGTTTGAACTTTAACTTGCAGTAGGGAACATAGCATAAAATTCAAATTACAGTTTTAGTCATGGATGTGAGGGAAAACATCCATGACGCTGACGTGGTAACAATCATGTGTGTCACACTTTCAAAGTCCCATAACACAGTATTTTCTACAACATTAAGTAATAAAAGTAATATCGTAATGTATATACGTAATATAGCTCATCACAAACATAGCTGGAGTTGTGTTTTGTTTCATTCACACATGTTTAACACACAAACCCTAGACATTTAGGCTGTGTTCTTGTTTCAAATGGAAAACAGATGGAAAACAGGCTCAGAGTCATTTGGATAATTTCCTGGAATTGACAATCTGTACTGAACAAAAGGTAAAAGGTAGCTATTAACTACAACTACATTGACATCAAGTTGGAACAGAGCATTTCTGAGCTTTGGAGATGTTAACAGATTAAAAAAAAATAAAAAAAAATAAAAAAACTCCAGGTATGTTACAACACGGCACAAGAGTCAATTTTGTGTTATATAGGACCTTTAAACCACTACACCACTTGTAAAAATAATAGAGGCACCTTACAGTTTTCTCTCCTTAGAGTTCAAAAATAAAATATCAAACTGAGATTTTTCTGACAAGCATTGCAATTGTGATTAGTTTCGCAATTTATGTTTTGACAATAGAATTCTGTTCACAATGTGGTCAGAAGTGACACAGACTGAAATTATGAATTGACAAACTAATGCAAGAATTCAGTGTTTGTATAGTTTTAAATGACAGGTTTCACATTTTTATGCAGGATAAGACAGGACATTTTGTGGTTTGTGAAATTACAGTACTTCAAAAACTGCAGCCCTTTTTGACAATTGTGTCCAATGTCCATCACAATTGAGATTTCGATCGCAATTCATTTCGCAGCCTTAAATAACAATGCTATGTAGGTGGTCATAACGTTAAGACTTATCAGTGTGTATCTACAGTAGCATGGACACAATGACCTAATAAAACAAGAGCTGCATAAGGTGTGCTGTTCTTTACACAGTTCCCCTGAATTTGCAGAAGCAAATCTCATTACACAGCGCAGGTAATATTACCTCTTCATTGTGGAATGTCTAACGGTGCTCATGAGGGAGGGGTAAACCTAATAAAGACAATAGAAGCAAAGGATCTGAGATGAATAGCAGGGCTGTTGTTTACTAAAGTCAGGTACAGAAGCTCCTTGGCGTAGAGCACTTAACACACAAACCACATTTTACTACCTTGAATTGATTACTATGCTAATTACCAAATTGTGACAGTTTTTTTCTTGTTTGTGTCTCAAGGCTAAAAGATAACACAGAGAAAAGTTTGTTTACCAAACTTGTGCAAGAATGTATAAATCTAAACTTTGAAGTCAAGATTCAAGATAAGGTTTAAGGACTTTGCGAGCACATAAGTGGGTGCAATTTTCTTATATATTGGGTAAGATGAGAAGCAAGCAAGACAGGGACTTTATCATACATATGAAAAAGACTAAAAATAATAAATTAAAAATGAATAAAGTAAAGTACAGCCCTAAAGTTGTAATCAATCTTAACATGCAAGAACATTCTAATATGGCTGCCACTGGAATTAAGGCTTGAGAACCAGACCATGAATTTTCAACACTACAATATCACAAAAGGTGAAAGTTTACTGCCTTAAAGGAAGGTTTGTCCTCCATAGTAAATACAAAGTGGTATGGCAACTAGAGGTCACTAGAGAGTCTTCTGTCCTTTTGTTGGATTCTACTTCAGGAAGGGCATTCCAAACAAAATGATCCAATGTAATAAAAGCAGTATAGATAATAGATTTACCACCATAGTAAAATAAATGCCACATTTTAGTTGCACAAATAAACTGCAGACTGGACAACATAAACAACTAAACCTAATATAAAAGTAGGAATATCTTGCTTGTAATGGCTAGTCCACAAGTGTTCCTAAATGGCTTTGAAAAACTTTAACCCTTATTTGGCAGAATACATTACATGTTTACAGAAGGAGGGCAAACTTTTCATAGATAATTCAGCAACAGTTGTAGCTCATCAACACATGGTAAACAAACATTAGGTTAACGCAGTGTGGGCTCTCTTTTTAGGAAATCCTGCGCTAAAAATCTGTGTGAAACACATGTAATGGTTTCTCCAAACTGCTGTGGTCCATGCTGAAGCCAAAACACAACTTTGTAAACTTCTTAAATGTTTAATTTGTATAAAAGCATCAGTGAAAACATAGCATAAAATGGCAAAAGGGGTATGTGTTGAAACTGAAACTGAAAGCAGACTGTAAGGTCAAGAAAAGAATTGTAATTTCTAGGTAAAAGGTGTTATAATTCTGAGCTAATTGCTTTTTTTTTTTTTTTTTTAATAAGTTAGCAAGCAATTAATTATATGGAAGGTTCTTTTGGGGGAAATGATCTGGCTAATATTTCACAGTGGAAACTTGGATTGTTAAGTAAAACTTACTTTATATCACTACATCCATAAAAATACAGTACATTTCTATAGCTCTAACCTAAAATACGTATATTATCGTACACCCTTCCAATGAACACTGACTTCAAATGGACCTTTCCAATTTAACATTCAGTAAAATTAAAGTAGCACTAAGTAACTTTTCTGCTCCATGAATATGTCACTATGTTTGGAATCTTCCTCAGATCATTGGAGATGAAAGTCTGCCTATAGTAAGAATGCTCTGTTTCAAGATCGACAGGTTTGATGCCATACTGTGGAACATTCCAGGCAAAGCAATAAGAGCTCCATGGAGACAAGCAGGTGGCAGAGAGATGGAGACAAACAGCTCACCAGAAGAAGAAAAAGTGACTTTATTGATTCCACACAGGAGAAATTCTTCTCTGCATTTAACCCATCCTGTTATTATTAGGAGCAGTGGGCAGCACATTACTGCGCCCGGGGACCATCTCCACGATCGTCTTGCTTTGGTTTGGTCAGGACCCAAGCTGGAGGATTTTACCTATGGTGCATGTTTTTAGATTGATGGGGGAAACCGGAGTGCCCGGAGGAAACCCACCCAGACACAGGGAGAACATGCAAACTCCACACAGAAAGGCTCGGGCCTGGGGATCGAACCCAGACCATGCATGCAAACATAGTGCAACTTTAAGCGTGACATTAATATTATTTTCCAGCAGTTTTTGTGGTCTTTGTGTGTTTAGCTTGTTTTTTAAAACTGATTTCCTCTCATATTCTAAGGATAACACTGGTCGCAACAACATAATTATGATTAGTCACAGACACACAATTGGGTGAGGAAAAATCATTAACTTTATTTTGTCTTGCTTCATGGTGAGCTCCACGTCCTTTGAGAAAATGCCTCTTCAAAGTGTTTAATGCAGCCTTCATCATCTGTAGAGTGAGCTCATTTTAATTACCTGTTGACCTTGTTCACTTTGATTCCAATCAATAACGTTTGACATTTTAAAATCCTAATTAAGAAAAGATAGGCTCAAGTTAACGTGGGTAAACTCTGAATAGAATCAAACTGAACAGAATAAGGGCTGTGCAAACTGCTTTGTGTTATGACACTAGTGCCATTCAAACTAATTAGCCAAGTTTCACTATATTTATAAGCCGATGTCACTGAGCTGCAAGGTATTATATCGAATTATGAATCTGTATTATATCACGTCAATGGATGTGTGTTTCCGCTTGTAAATAAATACATATTTTTCGTAACAATTCTGTTATGCTTTGTTTTGCTGCTACTTTGTAATAAACTTTAAAGGAAAAGTAACGTTTTTTTTTTTTACAATTTGAGCCTTATTTCGGTAATAAAACAAGTTGTTTTACTCACCCATAGCACTTTGGTGTCATATGGAGCACTTCCAGAGATGTTTTAAGATTTGCGGTTAGCCTAGCGCGACTTCTAGCCATAGCTCGGGGCATATAATATATTCCCCAAGCATGTAATATGCCCCGTGCGGGCTCCAAATAACACAAACTTTAGCACTTTTCAAATCATAGAAGCCCGATGTCTTAGTCTACGATTTCGTTTGAAGCAAAAGTGGCCTGTAATCCGAGATTTATCCATAGTTTACAGCTTTGTGTTTCATGTTTGGGTCCCGGGAGCTGAGAGCACACTCCGCACATGCGCACTGGCGTCCTCATCTACTCGAAACTATGGCTAAATCTCGGATTACAGGCCACTTTTGACCATACGAAATCGTAGGCTAAGACATCGGGCTTCTATGATTTGAAAAGTGCTAAAGTTTGTGTTATTTGGAGACCGCAAACAAGTGCCCCGAGAACTCACATGATGGAGATCGCAAATCTAAAACATCTCCGGAAGTGCTCCATATGACACCAAATTGCTATGGGTGAGTAAAACAACTTGTTTTATAACCGAAATAAGGCTCAGATTGTAAAAAAAAATGTTACTTTTCCTTTAATATTCATACAGATGTTTTAGAGATGTTTGTATTGCTCATAAAATACCTTGAAAAACATAGTGATCAGGCTTGTCTCTCCTCAGATCTGACCTGCAACTTCACTTGGTGGTGCTATCGATTTGTCTCTATGGCGATAGATAAGTTTGATACCATAGTGCGGAAAGTTCTAGGTAAAGTGATATCATCTCGATGGATACGTGCAGGTGACACAACCTCCTTCAACAAAGTTACATAGTGCACAATCAACAGTCAGATAAAAGTAGTTTTTAACATGAAAAGGGAGGAATGGACAAACCTGCAAAGCGACTAATCAAAACATTTAGTATGCCATTTTATATTTCTTTCTATTTTTTCCAAGATAACAAATGTGCAAAAAATTAGATACCTGAGGCAAAATCATTATTATCCATTATTATCCAATTATTATCCAATCTGTGTTATGAAAGGTGTGACTCACGTCTTGTAAAAGTGAATGGTATTTAACAAAAGTTGACATGAAAAGAAGAGTGCTCAGAGTGCTCCGTTATAGTCTGTTTCAGCAGCAGCTAAAGGCACCGTTACATTTCAGTGGTATTTGAGCTGTTGCAATGAAGAACTTGAGTGAAATATGTGTTTCTCTTTGTCGTTTTTCACTGCCTTTCCGAAAACCTCACTGTAGTTTTATGTTGGCTATAGGCAGGGTAATGTCTCTGAATATGAGAGCACTCCATCACAGAAAATCAGCACTGCAGATCTGTGCTGCAGTAAGCCAGTTCAATGAATACAGTGGTAAACAACAAGTTACAACTACTCTGCTACATTTACTTGGGCAAGTTCTCATATAAACTGTTCCTTTTGTAATTTTATTTGTAATAAATATTTGTATGATATGCTTGAATTATTACAGAGAGCAATACAAACAGAGGCCAATTAAAATTAAAAGGTGTACTATGTAACTTGGAGGAGGGTACCCCAAATGCTTGTTAACATACATCTCATGCATTTATTCATTTACAGGTGTTTTTATTACCAAGTCACCTCTCCACAGAGCTGGCGTGTAACTTGGAAGGGTGGTGTCACCTGCTCAATGCCATAGAAGAAGAGAAGAAGACATGCTTTATTTATCCCTGTAGGGAAGTTATTTCTCTGCATTTGACCCATCCTTTCAGGAGCAGTGGGCAGCTCGTCTTTCAGGCGCCTGGGGACCCATCTCCATGATCTTATTGCTAGGCTTGGTCAGGACCTAAGCTGGAGGATTTTACCTGGAGCATGTTTTGGGTTGATACTTTTAAATTGCCTCTTATCATTTCTTTTTGACATAATGAATTAATTACCAGAGCACTTTTTTAAAAATGTATTATTTATGTATGGAAGAAAACTACTGATATGTATTGGCTCTGCTCTAGTGTTTTGATGGTCCTCGGTACAAGTCTGTGGGGACTGTTGTTTTAAAGGTAGGTAATGGGACGCAGTGTTGCCAAAAAAAAAAAAAAAATGAAATTTTGCCTTGCAGTTGGAGCGTGGACAGACTGTGGTGGTTATTATGGCTCCTTAAGTTACGGCAGCCCATGCTCTGCCAAGCCGGGGGGACTCATTGGGCCTTAATTGCATTTGCACAGAAGTAATGGCTTCTGCAGGGAAAAAGTGCCAGTGGGAGTGTACAGCCTAAGTACTGGAAACTCATCTTTTTCGCATAAGCACAGGGCAAAATATGACCAGCAAATAGACAGTCCCAAAAGTCAATTATAACACTCATATTACATTCAGATGTTCAAAATGAGGAGTGGAGAAATGATATGCAGAAAACGGTTTCCTGAAATCCCTCATCAGTACACTGTGGTGCAGATATGAGTTATACATTACCAGTCAAAAGTCTCATTCAATGTTTTTTTTTCTCTGTATGTTTACTAAAAAGGAAGATGTAATAGATTTTTTTTAAAGAACTCAAAATATATTTTAGATTTTAGATTAATATTCTTGAAGGATGCACCCTTTTGCTTTATTGATAGCACTGCAAACCCTTGGGCTTCATGATGAAGTCACCTGAAATGGTTTTCACTTCACAGGTGGGCCTAGTCAGAGCCAAAAGTAAAGCATAGGGTTTTGAAGAATATACAATCTAAAACATGTTTTTCCATATTATTTTGTGCCTTCAATGAGAATCTAGAGCTGGGCGATATGGCCTTAAAATAAAATCTCAGATTTAAAAAAAAAAAAATCAGATTTCCGATTTTAATCGATTTTTTCTCTGCCCTACTCAAAAACAAATAACAGATGACAGACAAATGGCTCAAAACAATGCAACGTTCTTTTATAAAACAAATACATTACACCTAGCATCAATTAAGCTGTTATTGTTTTAAAAAATATATATAGAGAGATATAATTTCATTTTCATTTATTTATTTATTTCATTCGTTAAAACAAAACAAAAATAACAGATGCAACACAATTGCATCTATACAATTATAACTTAAATATGAATGAAAAGGGAACAGAAAGAAGCATAAGCTTATGATATCTGCCCCTTATCAACTCAAATTTATATTATAACAAAATATATATAACAATAATAACACAGTTATATAAATATCTTTCTTTTATAAAGAAGCATTTTATGGAGCTAAATTATTCCCTGATTGTGGGAAAGATGGACTGGAGTGGGTAGTGTTGTGTTTTAGTTTTTCCTCGAGTGATGCATAAAAGCCACTGTCTGTTCATGTATGTTAGCTTGTGCAGTCTGTATACAGCTGTGGCAACACAAGAAAAATATTTGCCTCTTGGTAACACATACTTCGGGTCCAAAACTTTCACCATGTTAATGAATCCAGGCTTTTCCACAGTATATATGGGCACCATGTCTTTTACAATATACATCATGTTTTTGGTAAATCATACAACAGCGTGTGTGATTGCCTTCCGTCGTGTGCCGTGCTTATCATTTGCAAACAGTTTGAAAATGTTTTAGGGACTGGACGGTGGCTATTTTCGTTCCATTCGGACCTGCACTTCCCCCACTCTGCTGCGTGCCTCTGCTTTCGGCGCTAGGATACATTTTTTTCATGCTGCAACAGCTTTTGAACAGACCTTACAGCGAGCACTCGTTTGTTCTAAGTCCGACGCAAGAAAACCGAACCAGTTCCATATAACAGATGTAAACACCTTTGTTTGGTACAAGCTCCGGCTTTAGCTCACTCGCTAGCCGCGCTAGCTCATACAATGTTTGGGTACGCCCCACTAACTTACCCGTGTAAAACGTGGTTGCGCATTAGTTCCGCTCGCGTGTAAAAAATAACTAAAAAATAGATTTTCATAAAAACACATCGTCCTGAACTGTAAAGTCGAATTAATCGATTTAATCGATTAATCGCACAGGTCTATGAGAATCTCCAATATAAATATTCATGAAAAAAAATGAAGAAAAAAACATTAAATGAAAAAGTGTGTCCAAACTTTTGACTGGTAGAGTACATCAATATTTATACCTTGTACGCAATGCTGTTGAGGACCCTCATGGCCAGGTCGGAAACTTCGGGGAAAGGATCTGCTGCCAAATGTAGCAAAACTCTCCATATCTGCGTGTAGACGCTGTTGAAGGAGACACCTGGAAGACACAAACAGGCAAAAAAGTTAACAGTGTGTCAATACTGAGAATTCATAAACGGGATACTTCTTATAGGCATGGGTGAGATGTCGCCGACTCTTCTGACCTTACATTTTCATGCAGCAAGTTAGACAAGGAGAGCAATTATTAAGTTTAGATGAAAATATGCATGTTTTGAACTATGCCCTGATAAACACTGTAAATGCCACAGTAAACTATGCTGGCTTCTAGGCAACAGACTAGGTTATTGTGTAGGTTGAACACAATAATAATAATGACAACAGTTTATTGTGTGTATGTGTATTAGGGATGCAAGATATATCGGCATTAACATTGGTATCGGCCAATATTGCTAAAATTTTAACATATCGTATCGGCCCGATGTGTAAAACTGGGCCGATATTAACAAACGATATTTGACAGTACTATAAATACCAGATTAAGAGTGACATGGTGTGTCATGTCTTTGTGTTTAAATACATCAATATTTCATAAGATCAATAAGTTAGTTAAAGGTTATAAATGAGTTCATTTCATATTTGTAAATTGTTAAAAAGAGTTAGGTAAATTCAGAGTGAGAAATCTTCACCTTTAAGGATCGTTCTATTTTGAGTAAAGAGTGAGCGTTCCCGTGTTAAAGGGATATGCCACCCCCAGGTCAAACTTGGGCATCTCCCCACAGTCCAGAGACTAAAATAAGTGGTGGAAAGCGTTTTTCTGGTGACACAGCCATTGTCCAGGTCTGTCAGCACTGACCGCCGCGGTATCTGCAGCTACTCCTGTCAGCGTGGTGTGTGCTTCGGCTGTCTTTTTCCGCACTGAAAAATAGTTCCCACCCAAAATGACCAAGTCAAGCTCTCCGTGTTGATTTGCTCATTTATTTGCACTCGATATGAATGCGCACTACACAGAAAGTAATTGGGAAAAGCATCGAGCAAATTAATTCCTTTTGGCCGAAATCTTTCTCTGGCGACGTTAGACTCCAGTCTAACGTGGAGTAGCTGCAGATACCGCGGCGGTCAGTGCTGACAGACTCGGACAATGGCTGGGTCACCAGAAAAAGGCTTTCCACCACTTATTTTAGTCTCTGGACTGTGGGGAGATGCCCAAGTTTGACCTGGGGGTGGCATATCCCTTTAAAATCCGGTCTGTTTTATACAAATTAAGCATGAAGACGGCTCATGTTCACGCTGAATAAGTTTTATACGTTTGAACCTCGGCAAACTTTCGCCTTTGTGAGTATTTTATGTTAACAAGCACTTTTATTAAGGTGATGTATATATTGCATTTGAACAAGACCTGAACTTGTGGTTTCACGGAGCTAACTGTTTAAGCTAGCTACTCATATTTTGTTCATCACATGTACTACGAAATTAGTAATGTGCCTTCTTTGTTCTATGTTTCAGTTACTACATAAATATATAGTAACTGAAAGAGACCTCCATAAAACAAGAAAAGTACGCCTTGTGTACGGAGTTTTTCTTTATTAGTTCGCTGGCTGTCTAGCCTCACAGTCACGTGTCGTGAGGACAGCACATGGTGATTTATCATCCTTGTTTTTTTTTTGTTTTTTTTAATCTAAACTTTCTCACAGGGGTTTTGTGAATAAAATAAGTTAAGCTTTATGGAGTCAAAACACATTTTGAAAATAAAAGAAGACATTCAAAAATTCATTTTGCATGATTTTCAGTCTGTATAAAATGTTATCTCAGAATAAAATAAATAAATAATAATAATAAATAATAATAATAATAATAATAATAACAATATCGGTTATCGGCCATAACAGCAACATTAATATCGGATATCGGTAAAAATTTTCACATCGGTGCATCCCTAATGTGTATGTGTGAGTAACTAATATCCAAATTGGAAACTTGAAATGAAAACTGATAATATACTCAACAAAAATATAAACGCAACACTTTTGTTTTTGCTCCCATTTTTCCTGAGATGGACCCAAAGATCCAAAATCTGTCCAAATGTGTGACAGCGAGCACCTCTGCCCCGCCGAGACAATCCACCCCACCTCAAGATGCCGATCCGACATCATGACCAGTGCACAGGTGTGCCCCAGACTGCCCACAATAAAAGGCCACCCCGAAATGTGCTTTTTTTTTTTTGCTTTATTGGGGGTCTGGGGACTCAGAACCAGTCAGTATCTGGTGTGACCACCATTTGCCTCATGCAGTGCAACACATCTTCTTCGCATAGAGTTTATCAGATTGTCAATTGTGGCCTGTGGAATGTTGGTCCACTCCTCTTCAATGGCTGTGCGAAGTTGCTGGATATTAGTGGGAGCTGGTACACGCTGTCGTATACGCCGGTCAAGCACATCCCAAACATGCTCAATGGGTGACATGTCCGGTGAGTATGCTGGCCATGCAAGAACTGGGACATTTTCAGCTTCCAAGAATTGTGTACAGATCCTTGCAACATGGGGCCGTGCATTATCTTGCTGAAACATGAGATGATGTTCATGGATGTATGGCACAACAATGGGCCTCAGGATCTCATCACGGTATCTCTGTGCATTCAAAATGCCATCAATAAAATGCACCTGTGTTCTTCATCCATAACAGCCTTTGAAGAGGAGTGGACCAACATTCCACAGGCCACAATTGACAATCTGATAAACTCTATGCGAAGAAGATGTGTTGCACTGCATGAGGCAAATGGTGGTCACACCAGATACTGACTGGTTCTGAGTCCCCAGACCCCCAATAAAGCAAAAAAAAAATGCACATTTCGGGGTGGCCTTTTATTGTGGGCAGTCTGGGGCGCACCTGTGCACTGGTCATGATGTCGGATCGGCATCTTGATGTGGCGCACCTGTGAGGTGGGGTGGATTGTCTCGGCGGGGCAGAGGTGCTCGCTGTCACACATTTGGACAGATTTGTGAACAATGTTTGAGAGAAATGGTAGTGTTGTGTATCTGGAGTGAATTTTGGATCTTTGGGTCCATCTCAGGAAAAATGGGAGCAAAAACAAAAGTGTTGCGTTTATATTTTTGTTGAGTGTACTTTAGAGATCACCTGAAATCTGCGAGGCCTTCAACAAGTGTCATGCACAGTAATACTTGGTTAGAACAAACTTTCAGCAGTACCACAACTTAAAGAATGGTCCAGAATGGCAACTTATCTATATTTCTATATAAAAATGTGGCTCGACTAACGCAAGTTAATGGTCAGGCCTAGAGAGAGGCTAACAGTAAGAATGCATATTTTCCAAGGTATTTTTGTGCAATAAAAACTCTTGGAATTAGGATAGATATGTTGAATACATACAGTCCAAGGCAAAGCAACACCATCTCCAGCAAGTAGACCCTCCATCACCATTACCCTTATCCTTCATACAAACACTTCTACAGCTCTTCTATCATTTGTTTTTCTGTCACGGTTTTCATCTCTGCCAGTGTCTTTTTATTCAAAGGGGAGATGTGTTTTTAAACATACAAATCCTGTACCTGTGACACAAAGCGATTCTTTGAAATATTACCTTTACCTGTTATGAGGTGACAGCAGCGGATGTCACTGAAATAGCATTGTTTTGTCCTTAAGATGTTTTGAATGGGATTTTGCATTCTGTCTTGGAAATGTGTTTTATAGTTACTTCATCTCTTCATGACAAACTCCATTTATGAATTGGAGAAGATGCGTAATTGTAACTGATTAGTACAATTAGTATGTTTAATTCAGCAGATGTTTTCTTCCTCAATGGCAGCGTGACCAGCATTTTTTCCTCATAATGGGTTCATATATTTTACTTGTTTTGCTGTATGTATCTTTCCAAGTATATCACAAGGACATATGCATATTAAAAGTCCATGTTTCTGTTCCTCTGGTGTTAAGGGAATTCTAAAGTCACTTATCCCCTTTTGTTTTACATTACATCCCAGACTTTCATTTGGCCTTGGAGCTGTTAACCCTTCATGTGCTCAAGGTGAAAACAAAAGTATGGACAGGAATAACAACCAGGAATCACTCAATTGAACACTGTAAAATATGTCAGGAAACTCACAAATAAAGTACGACTTCGCAAGATGTTATAAAAAATATATAAATATCTGAAATTACATTATAGGAAAAATATGAAATTGAACAAAGCACTTTTTTTCATAACATCTATCAAAAACCTAGATTTAGCAATAGTTAAAATGATGTATTTCCTGATTAAAGAAGAGTCCAAGTCTGTATCTGAACATGTATAATACTGATGCAACTGTCCATTACCCATATCAATGTGTACGCATAAAAAAATATTTAAAAATCTCTGCTAGGGATCTGCTGCTCAGTGAGCCCTGTACTAAGCTTAGCAGAACACTAGTTCCTATATACGAAACAAGGGTAAAAAACAACATTAAAACAGGGGTGAAAACAACACAGAGGACTGAGAAATAGAGCAGATTTCTGTAGAATCAACTATCAAAGCATCAACCTCTTATTTATCTCTGGTACAAGAAGTTATACATTTGTTTAACATTTGTTCTGAAAATATGCAAATTTTTGAGAGAAGATATATTCCACATTTGAGCGACAATGTGATACAAATTAGCAGCTGTGATTGGACCATCCAAATTTAGGATGAAGGATTTTCAGGCTCTTCAGCCCGATTCCAGACCCTTATGAATTCGGACAGAATGGAGCAGGGACTGGCTGGTCAGGCAAACAATTTTATACAAAGTCATTCTTAGTCAGCAGGATTAAAGATCTGATATTTGCCAAAGATCTGCTCCTCTTTTCTCTCTTCTTCTCTCTCTTTATCAACCTGACACTGCATATAGGTCAGCAACAAATGAACACCACGGCAACGTCATTATTCACAAAAATCTACTGTACAAACCCAGGACAGAACAAGGACTCATTCATGTCATTGTTCACAAAAATGAGAAAAGAGACTTTCAAACCTGCATTTTCATCAGATTGAGAGAAAAAGATAAAAAGATGAGTGAGTGTGCAAGAAGAAGAGGTGATTAGGCTGGAACCTGAGGGGCAGGATATGATTAGTGGCGGTGGCTAGCTTGTTCGCGCTGCCGCAGTAAACAGCCAGTGACAAATGTGAGTTATGGTGTCTCTCCCATTTAACCACCACCCTACATTACAGCGCACACAAATTACCCACGCACCCCTCTGACAACTTTCCTCTCTGTCTCTCTAATATTTTTTTCACCTTCTCTCCCTCATTGACTCATGTCTTTTTCACTCTCGGCTCTTTAACCCTCTTTTTCTCTCCTCCTGTCTCTTACAATCTCTTTTTCTACATCATTGCTCTGTCTATCTCAACTTTTTTTGTCCCTTCCTCTTTCTCTCACTCACCTCATCTTTTTTTTTTTGCTTTTTTCTCCTTCACAATCCATACTTCCTTTCCCTAGCTCTCTCCCTTTCCCCGTATTTCACTCTCTTCCTTGTTCTCCCTTACTCGCTCCATACTGTGCTTATTGTAGTTATTTACTTTAAGCTACTGCAATTTTATATTTTATATATTAGATGAATAATAAAGAATTATCCAAACATGTTAGAATGAAACAGAACATAACTTCAGGTTTGTTTTTGAGGAGGTAAAATTATAACATGGCTTAAAGCTCACGAGTCCATTCTGTGTAATATAGGCCTTTAACTTTACTTTTTAGTCATTTCTCTTTCTTCTCATTCTCCCGTTTTCAGCATTCTCCTCTCTCTGTCTCTACTTTCTCTCTCCCTCCATACCTGCCTTCTCTCTCTAATAATTCTAATAACCTCACTTTTTCTGATTTGTTCCTTTCTTTTTTTCTGTAGCACTTTCGCTTCATCTCCCTCCTCACATAGCCTCCTTTGTTTTTTGCTCTCTTCCTTACTATCACTCACCCTTCCCTCTCTCCCTCTTTGTTGCCTTCTTCTGCTCCCCTTGTTTCTCATCTTTTTCCTCTGCCACCCCCCTATTTCTTTACCTTTACCTTTCTCTCGCTCTTCCCCATCCCTCTCTGTCCACATGAAGGAGTGCGGCAGAGTCCATTTGTCAGAGGCTAGCGCTGCACCCGTGTCCTGAAATGACACTTGTATCATCCAAATATGAGTGCTGACTGGGACGGACGGGCAGTAGTAAAGATGTTAACTATTGCCTAAATGAGCCTATCCCTCATTGTTTTATGGCCTCCTCAATTCTGGTAGACCACATAAAAATCTTTAAACATACCAAAGCCATTTTTTGGTAGCTGTAAATGAATGCCGCATAAAAAATGCAAGACAAAGCAGAAGATGAGAAGTTCGTCCAGACTGGGATTTGTCTATTTTTTATGAGAAGGAAAACACAGTTTATGAGGGGGACTTGACTTTGAGTAGTCACAAATGTATAGTACATAAACAAAGAGTTTACAAATTACTTTATGTAATTGTGGATTCTAAGTGGAATTTAAATAATGCAAGTGATACAAAGTTAAGATCTGCAGCATTTAAAATAGAATGATTAATGTATAATTAACGTTAAAATCCACAAGTGTAAACTGGTTATCGCAGCTCAGTTATAAAACTCTATATGAAAAAGAATAATTAAAAAATAATAATTTTCATCCAGTCTTTGTCTTTGCAAATTTTATTCAAAAAAAGCAAAAAAAAAAGTATATACTGTAACACTATGGCCATATTGTTTTTTTCATATTAATGTTAATACTAAAATCTCAAACTTGATTTTCATTAATTAAAGCCTTAATACTCAATACTGTTTTCAATACCCCAATAGCGATTAAAAATACAAGATAAAGTAATTCTCAACCTTAAAGGTACAGTGTGTAGGATTCGTGGCGCATAGGTGGATAGTCGCTATTCCACTTCCTCTTTTGGCTACGGCAGACCTCGAGGGTCACCCGGGCGCGCCGTAACGCAGACAGCTCGCGTTCCTGCGCGCACCCGGCGCTGTGTGAGCTCTCGCCGACAACTGTGGTATAAATAAAACGCGGTCCCGCGGTCACTTTTTTTTCTTTTCGCATGAAAACACACATTGCTGATCGTGTACCATGACACTCTACACATCAAATGAAAACTTACAGTCTCCTCTTTTTGACTATGCAATTCATTTCCCTGCACAACAATCACTCCCCGAGCACATGGGGCTTTTATACAGAAAAGCACAAAACGAGGTTTGTTACTGAGCTTACCTTTGAAGGCTCTGGACAGGTCAAACTCTGTATTTCACCATAAACTTGGCCTCAATCTGTCCGTAAGGATCCAGCGAATAAAATCCAGTAAAACAATTTAGTCCAAAACACGTGTTAAATCCATTACGACGTGTGATACAGCAGCATGCTTGTTTACCCAAAACCACGAGGCTCCCCCCTCCCCCCCTTCTCTCCTCCGCTCCCTCAGGCAGCGCGGATGAGCAGCTATTAGCAGGAGCCTAGGCGAAGGATGAGCCCAAATGTCCTTCTGCGGCTCTCGTATTCAAAATGGCTGCCTCTAATATGGGGAAGATCCCCCTTTTATGTGACTATATCCAAGTCCAAAAGAATACTTGATTTCATGATGGAAGTGAAAAGGCTTGGAAAACAATGTATTTTTGAATGGGTATCTTCAATTTCAGTAATTAATGGGTAAAAATCTTACACACTGTCCCTTTAAATAATAGCTATTCCTTTGATGCGTGAAAAGTCCCTCAGTCGTCCAGGTAGAATCCATGATCAAAGGAGAAGTTCAATTTGTCAACTGGACAAAGTTTGTTTGGTTGAAAACGTTTCACCGCTCATCCGAGAGGCTTCGTCAGCTCTGACGTCAGCTGACGAAGCCTCTCGGATGAGCGGCGAAACGTTTTCAACCAAACAAACTTTGTCCAGTTGACAAATTGAACTTCTCCTTTGATAATCTATTCCTTTGATGTTGATTTCAAAAATAGTTTTAGTATCAATTTTCCTGAACATCTGATACTAATTGATACTAAAACTATATCATAACCAAACACTAATATGAGCATGTACCAATAACTGGCATAAAAAGGACCAAATCTGACCTTTCCTGGATATGGATATTATTATGATCTTGACCTATATTAGAATGACATTTACAGAATACAGAATTAACAGTTAACAGCTCATAATATCAGAACTAGTATAAAACCATATGGCAACAAAGAAAGTACTATTGTTTTGTGTTGAAAGTTACATTATATTATTATGAAATAAATAAACAGAAGAACATAGTAAGATTTGTAATGGGAAAACAAGCCAAGACACAGTTTTAAATCAATAAGCCATTGGCCCATCTTTACTCTGACTCCCACACAACACTTCAATGATACTCTTTCAGATCAGTGTCCAACAGTGACCCAAGTTGTATTTTAATTCACTACTTCAACCACAAATGTATTTATTTCCATGCCTTTTTAACCTTTTGCTTTAAGCGTGGGTGCAATAAAAAACAAGTATCTGCTTTGTTGTACTGCAAAAAGACAAGTTAGTACATCAGTCAAAATGAAACAAGGGCCCCAGATGCTGACTTCAAACCAAACAAAATTGAGGAAACAAAACAAGAGTCACATTCGTGGCAAAATCCCAACAGGCTTTGATGAGTACCAACATAAATGCATCAGGAACGCCTCAGGATTATACAGGTGCTGTTGATTTATAGTGGTGTGGATCTAGTCACAGTCTCAAATCTTTGAATATTGCTCAATTTCTCTGTGAAGGTGTGTGTGTTAATATATGTGATACACATGGCAGTAGAAGAGGTAATAACTTTAAAATGGAAAGTGACTTATGTTAGCGGAGAACAGCATCTTCTTACAACTGTCAATAACAATTAACCATTCAAAACAGAATATTCACTTCTGAATGGCCAGTAATACTCTCAATGGCTCCATATAACAGGAAGCTTTTTGGTAATCATTCAATAACTTGCTTTACCCAGCAATTCTGACAAATAATCAATGAAAGACTGAGGAGGTATGGGTTAAAGTTAGGGAAATGGTTAAATTTAAGAACAAGATTAGGTTCCAATGAGGGAACTGGTTAAGGCTAGGGTTAGGAAAATTTATTCATTCATTCATTCATCTTCCGCTTTTTCCATTCTCTGGGTCGCGGGGGCAGCAGTCCAAGCAGTGTTCCGCTGCCCAGAACACAATGCACCAGCCCCCATGAATCCTCCCGCGGGTGGTGGGTCCACAGGAGGATGGCTCACGTCACAACGGGGCCTTGATTTATCTTCTGCAATGGGGGCTACCAGTGTCCGCAGACACTGGGGGCGAGGTGGGGTTAAGTGTCTTGCTCAAGGACACAACGGCAGCGCTCATCTGTGGGAGCTGGGATCACACGCGGTCCACCCGTCAAGAGCGGGATTCGAGCCGCCAACCCCTGGATCACTAGGCAAGCGCTCTACCAACTGAGCTACTGCTGTTAGTTTTAAATTGTTATTTGCTGCCCTAGATTCTCATCATTCATGTAACCAATGGATAGACTAGACTATAATTATAGATGATTTTTAACTGTTTCACCCTCAATAAATATGCATCTAAATTACACTTTTGCTGTACGTGTTACGAGTTAAAATGTAGTAATTTACATTTTAGTTTTCTCCGGTGGCCAATTTGAAGCAGAGCTGAAACCACCGACTCATAGCAAACCTTCAATAGAAATGAAATGAGGAACAAATCAAAGAAACACATTGAAAAGAAAATTTCATTACACCTGAACTCGCTTTGATGCCAAGTTACATTTACTGTTCTCAGGAGCTCAATTTGCCTTTCCACTCGATTTTCCACTTCAACTCATTTTCTAACCTGACGTTAGAACAGTGCACAGCAGGAAATGACAGGTTTTCCAGAAGACATTTATAACTCAAAATAAGACAAAAAAAGTCCCAAATAATAAGGGAATCCCAAATTTGCCATAGCCTCAGGGAAAAGTGTTATGGTTTTTGATTGCTGAGCCAGCCTAGAATATAAACTTCTCCAATACCTTAACAGCATGTGTGTTTGGTCACTGGTACATCTCCCCGAGTTCAGATGGGCATGATTGACAAATGGATTAGCCAATCAGGGACAAGCTTGGTCCATTCATATAAAAAGACATATTGGCGCTTACGGGGAAAAAATAAAGGGAAAAAATATTGGGCGACTGAAAACATCATAGATTTCTTCATGATGCATAAAACCTGATTGCACAGGTCTGAGTTTGTGACCAGACTAAGATCTTATCTACCTTATTCTGAAAGTTGCTGTGGGCGCCATTCGGGTAGTAGTATTTTGTATGGGGCTGCCAATTGTTGCAACAAGTAAGTTTTATACAGACTACAAAGAATAAGATCAATATAAACAGAGACAAGTTTATATTATATTATATTATTTTTATTTTGGGGTAGTACGAATCAGCTGAAACTAACTGTGAAGCAAGAAATCCAACTCTCATGGCCTGAGCTGACTCCAGTGGTGTGTCCCATCAGCTCTCTGTTCTGCTGTCCAGTACACATCGGCAAAAACTACAAAAACACAACCTGGTCTATTCCTGGACTCTTTTTGTCCTTGTCCCGCTCTGACGGGGTCCCTCTTGAGTCTGGCCCATGGACTCAGCTCTGCTGCTGTGACATTTTACAGTTAATTTAATATCCCCTGTCTTCTCCCCAAGCTTGTAGGAGTGTGGGAGTGTGTTGTAGAGTTGTGTAGCGGCTCGATTCTGCTATCTGAATGACTTCTTTTAGATTGGAAGAACTTATTAATAGGCAAAATAATAGGCACTTGGGACCTTTGCTTGGTAAAAGTACTTTATAGGATAATCATATAATGTGGCTTTCTGAAAGTAGTAAAATTAGATTAGGTTTTAGATTGTTTTCAGTCTAGAAATAAAAAAAAAACATCCTAATCAATTGTTCTATTACAAATGTCAGAAATTTAAGATTGTGAAAGTTGTATTAGTGAAACTTTTTAATAAATGCATGTAATTTGATCAGCATCTATCTTGTAAGGAATCAATATATCCATGGGTTTCAGCTTCTTATATACAACATCCCAATAAAAAAAAAAACACGAACATGAAAAGTGTATGGTTGAGTTTACCTATAAGGGAGTTGAGTGATGAATAGGACGACACCCGTCTCATCTTGTCTATGGTCTCGAATGACAGTATGTACTCGTCATTGTCAGGACTCCCAAGGGTGCTGCTGGCGCTGCTGCTCGTGCTGATGTTTCCGGGTGAGAAAGCCCCTTGTCCACCTAGACACAAAGAAAAGTGTCTCAATCTCAGTTTAAAGTGACTATACCTGATACAATTTTTTCATATGTTTGAGATAAATTTGTCTTGCCCAGTACAGATATTTTGTCAGCTTTATCATCTGAAAATTAGTGCGCTGTTAGCATGTTAGTTGTTGTTAGCATTTCGATGGCAGCAAAACTCTGCTCGGGCGTTGTGGAGAATAATTTTAGGATGTTGTAAATGCATAAGGTGAGAAAAAACTTTGGACCACTGCAAGCTGATTAAAATGAAAACTTTTTTCACAGTTTTAAAACAGTAGAAAACATTGCCTATAAAAATAGTATGTAAGTGTAGTAAGAGTTGGAAGCATTCAAGAGGAAAGAGTGTAGAGCTTACTGGATTAACGAGGCACTCGGGCTGCAACTGAAGTGCTATGTAAATGCATTTAGATCATTATAGTAGTGAAAAGAAAAACCTTGTGCAAAAGACCACTACTGGTTCTAGTTCCGCTGAGTAAACCTGGAAATGAAACTCCATGTTGCCAGATATTACCGTGACTCATTCTGAACCAATGAATCCCCGAGAGTGTCTTGGGGCTGAAATATGGAGATGACGAAAATACTGTGGTGGTAAGCACAGATGCATGATGGGAGTTTGAAGGCAGAGTGAGCAGTTTGCTAAAAGGTAATGGTATTGGAAAAATGTTGAATGAAGTTTGGCCTTTAAGGGTGAAGATGACTTACCACTACAGTGACTAACATGTTTATATAAAAGCCCCATTGCCAGAAAAAACACCACAGAGTAAGAATAATAATCTGATTCATACTAACTGGAAGTAAACTACAATCAATGAAGTCACTTATGACACAGAAAACAAACACAACAAAACAAAAACAAAACACAATTAGTGCAAAGCAAACTGTTGTACTTCTTCTGATTGCCTTTCGGGCATGTGTATAGGTTAGGGGTGGGCGATATCTCGATATTTAAAATATATCAAGATATTTGTTAAACTCGATATAGATTTTGACATATCATATATATCCATATAATGTTTATATTTAATTCTGATTTTGCCTCTTCGCTTGTCTTCTATGTGCTGTGCGCACTCCTGCTCGCCCCCGACCTCCCCCTCGTGCGGCGCCACAACATCCCGGAGGATACAGAACTCTTCTCAAAAAAAAGGACAACTTGCTCCATACTTTGGGTGTAAGGCACTTTTTTTTGTTTGTTTTTTTCAGGAGTTGACCGCATCAGCGGCACAAGAACAGAGCTGGAGGATTTTTTTCAGCGTTTATAGTTTATGCAAATGAGCCATGTGGTGTTAAGTTTCGTGTCTATAAAACGTAAACAAATGTGAGCAAAGCGGCATTAAACACATTATAATCTCATTAAACACATTATAGGCTCAGACGGGCTGAAGTGGCTCTATAGTAGTTATGGTTTATATGTTGTAAAGTTTAGTAATGTAAAGTTTATTTATAATTATATTAATCAGGTCCATTGTCTCATGCGGCAGAAAATGTACAGGAATAACCGCACATCATGTAACTAAAGTGTAATAAATCCTTTCCTATATTATTAATGCCTCTATATTAAACAGAGGGGAGATAGGAACTTTGTTATTTTTTGCTCTATAATTAGATTTAATTCATTATAGATACAAAATGAGCATTTCATTTTGCCGTTTATTTATTGCAGTTCATGTTTCCTAACCATATTGTACATTTAAAGTATTTTTTGGGGGATAATTCTGCTTTAGAATAATTGTGTCAGTGGAATAAATTAGTTTCAGTATTATCGTTTATTGTCTACTTCAAATTCAAAATTTGTTATGTCAATTATTATTATAAAGATGCTTTTATATATACAAAATGGAATCAAATGGAATGAGTGCAGAGTAAGTATTTCTTCAACCTTGTGAAAGGCCAATTCAGTACCATGGACAGCGCCTGGTGCTGATCCTGCTTTCTGCTCGCATGGCTGCATCTAGCTGTTCAAACCTTTTAGTTTGCGGTTCAGAAACATGTGTTCTGTGTGTTCATCTATTATATTATGTAAATTGGAACTGCAGATTATATTCATTATTCCATTCACTTGGCAAGGTTTTCAGGCAAAATTTGAAAAGCTGGGAAATTGCAACTTATTACACCAAATCCTGTTCACAATCTCTCACCAATTTTATGAATATTTACTGAGTCGCTCGCAGGATTAACAGTAATAAATTGAAAAAGTTAGCCTGCAGACTACTACATTTACAACCAGTGTGGAGAAAGATCACAGTAAAATGTGCTAGGGGCTTTTGTTAGATTCATTCCTTTTATTGAGGCAGTTAAATCTTTTTAGTCTTGATTTGACTGTTCTTCTCCATCTCTGCCTGTTTATTTATGCCCCTGTCCACCCTTAGCCTGTCTCATTATTTCTCCTCTCACCCTCCTCGTTCAGATTGAGGTTCTGCAGGCTCTTGTTCAGGTTGCGTGCCGTTGTTGCCGCTCGGATGTTGGTGTAGGAGTTGACTGATCGCAAACGTGGGATGGCCGGGCTCACTGGAGTCAGATTTCCAGGCTCTGCAAAATAAATACATGAGAATAGGTAACTAATAAACTGTGCGCCAATGTTAATGATTACACACATGATATTTTAGGTCAAAAACTAGGGGGATTACTGGTGGTTTTTTCCCTGTTATTCTGTACGGTACAATTTGTTTATATAGGGTGATGCCAGGTGCCTGAAACAGCATGGTTCATATACAATGACAGCCAGAACACAGACACAGACACACACACACAGACACACACAGACACACGCAGACACACGCAGACACACGCAGACACACGCAGACACACGCAGACACATACCTGGAGTTGTGTATCATTCATACATATTTGAGTAATACTTTAGAGACTGAAAACTCCAGGGCTGAAATCATCCAAATGATTCTAGTGTGGTGTACGGAGTTTAAAACACAGCAAAGCACTTCCTGTATTACTGCATGACATCACTAGGTAGATCAGAGTGTTTTCTGTTTAAGAGAAGAACTCAGCCTAAGCATGCAGGGTTTGTGTGTTGTGTGTGTGAATGAGACAAAGCACAACTCCAGGTATGCTTGCGATGAGGAAGCAACATTGTAACATAGATTAGAAAAGAGTGTAAATGGGGCCCTTTAATGAGGTATTATTAACCGTGAATTCATAATGAAAAAGTACAAAGAAAATGATTTACTAAAACAACTTGAACATGCCTTCAGGAAAACACATTCAATAACATAGATGTTCCATGTACAGTGTAATGTACCTGCAGTGTTGGCTGGTGATGGTACAGTGTAGTTCTTCTCTTCTTCTATGAACTGTTGAGCCACTGTGCAGAAGTTACTTTCATATTGGACAACCAGATGACTCAGTGCCACCACCAGCTCCTGTTAATCATGAACAGGACACCCATCAGTTACCACGATGGCCATAATTAATCAGGTCCATCGTCTCATGCGGCAGAAAATGTACAGGAATCACCGCACATCATGTAACTAAAGTGTAATAAATCCTTTCCTATATTATTAATGCCTCTATATTAAACAAGAGGGGAGATAGGTTTTGAGTACAACATTGCCTTAAGCACAGTTTAGTCCCATTTATGATTTAATTTTAAGCTACAAATTATTGGATAATGTTTCTCCAATGCTGATACTTCAAGGACAGTGATAAAGACCATGACTAATTTATACCAAATTAATGTCTTATCTATTTCATGCTTCCAAGTTTTATCTTCTTAATTACATCTAGGCATCTATATTCAGCTGGAATAAAGTCATTTGTAATTTATATTTCATAATAATCCTAGCTTTGTTTTGTTGTGCATTTCAAGATTGACAATTTATAGCGACTCAAGTGACCTCTATGCTTCTATTGGTAGTTGAAGTGGCATATCATAGAGTAAAAGATGGTAACATAAACAAAACATTTTCAAATAATTCACATATGAATTCTGATTTCCAATAGGACTTCTGACCCTTGGAATATGCAAAATCTAAAAGAAAAGAGCGTTGCATTTTTTGTATAAATAGTTTAGTTCTCATTTTGATATTTGTAGTAAAAACTTTAAACTTGTACAAATCAAGTATGTGGCATTATTGTTTGATTTCAGTGGCAAAACGTGATTACATTAAAAAAAATTATCAAGCTACATGATTATCATCAGTTTGTGGAGTCAATCAGGGCAAAAAATAAATAAATCTGAAGCATTTTTAATTTTTATAGTTCTGTTCAAATTTGTCTCACCCATAGAGCAAAACTGTCCTTTTCCCTCCATGTGAGATTTTGACAATATACATTTCTAGGACATAACCACAAGCTATTTTAACACAACCCAACAATTGTATTATATGTAAACAAATAAGCATTTCATTTTCTGATCTTGTGAGCAGCACTGACCTTGCGGACCACGGGGCTGCCGTCGTTGATGAGCTGGGCTAACATCATAGCCACGTTATGGTCGATGGTGGTGGAGTGGTCAGTCCTCTCAGCAGAGTTTCCCACAAACGTCCCCAAGGCAAAGACTGCTGCACATCTCACCTGAAGGCACAAAGAGACACAACATTAGGCTAAATCTGACAATCAAAGTTTATGTAAATAGCACTTAAAACAAAGTACTTGTTACTGAAAAAAAACAACTGCCCAAGTATTTTTTGACCAAATGTTTTGGTTTTTTTTCATACCTACTACTTTCCAGACCTTGCTGTAATTGTAACTATAATTAGCTCTGTCTTCAGGCAATCAGAAAAAAAAAAAAAAAATTCAAACATAAATCAAAATTTGAATGAGCACATTTAGCAAATCTCAATGAATGTAATTATTCAAGTAAACCTGCTAACCCTGCAGTTTAGTCATTTACAAACAAGTTCTGAAATGCCTGGGAATCTTATATTAGTTTAGCAGTTCATATTTCAGTCTTCTCTGAAATTTAACAGAATTCAACCATTGAATCAATCACAAATGTAATTGCAATATTTTTTTCAAGTCCCAACAGTTATAAGATAATGCTTTGGTAGAGAAAATGAATCAAGTCAAGACAAAAGCACATATTTTTGTTACATTATAATCTGTACATTCATCTCTGGACACATTTAAAACATATATATCAGTATTTATGCCTTCTCTGCAGACTCAAATATTTACTTGCAGTGTGTATCCAGACTGTTTTATGAGATAGTAAAACCAATCAATTTTCACCCATGTATCTTATTGCGCTGGAGATTATCACAGCAGTGCGCACCGGTGAGCTGTTATTTGCCAGCCTAACTTATTACTTTTTGGAGTGCTCGGCTGAATGTCTAATCCAAAATTTGCTGTGTCTCTGGCTGAGTTTTCATTGGGGAATTGGAACCACCAAATGAACAAAATTACTGAGCAAAAATGATAATTTGTGGAGCTTTCGTTGCCAGTGGAATAGACCAGAATACATCACAGTTTTAAATCCTTTACCCCACTTGCTTCGGTACAGAGATGTCTCTTTGATATACAGTAGTTGGATTATTTTGATCAAAGCATTCTGCGTACACATTGAAGTATATGAGACAAAATACTATTAAGAGTCAAATGCTAACTCAATTTGAAGCTTATTAATTTGCCAGGAACACTGAAAACAATAATAATAATAATAATAATAATAATAATAATAATAATAATAATAATAATAATAATAATAATAATAATAATAATAATAATAATACATTTTATTTATAAAGCGCTTTTCAAGACACTCAAAGACGCTGTACAGAAGGTTAAAAAAATTTGAATACTGTGATTCAATAAACCTTGTATAAAAACTTTTAATTTTCTTTTTCTTAATAGCTTTGATTTATGATGTTTTAGTTCTGAGGTAATCTAAATTGGACTAGGGGTTTGTGTAAATTACATTATATTTAGCTCTTTAAAGGTGCACTAGGTAACTTTTTCAGGTGCAAAATCTGCCACCTGCTTGTCTCCATGGAGATGTGATTGCTTTGAATGTTCCACAGTATGGTATTTAACTTGTATATCTCGATGAAGACAAGCAGGTGAGACCAGGTGAAGTAACAGGTCAAATTTGTGGAAAGGCAACCATAACCATGGTAAGAATGCACGTTTTTCAAGGTATTTTCTAACAGTAGAAAAGATGCATTTGAATAAACCCAGATAGGTACTCTATATTGCTAAAAATATTTGTTCACTTGGCTTGACTCACATACGAATTTAAGTGACATCTCATTCTAAATCCATAGGGTTTAATATGACGTCGCTCCACCCTTTGCAGCTATAACAGCTTAAACTCTTCGGGGAAGGCTGTCCACAAGGTTTAGGAGAGTGTTTATGGGAATTTTTGACCACATTTCCAGAAGTGCATTTGTGAGGTCACACACTGATGTTGGACGAGAAGGCCTGGCTCTCAGTCTCCGCTCTAATTCATCCCAAAGGTGTTCTGTCGGGTTGAGGTTAGAACTCTGTGCAGGCCAGTCAAGTTCATCCACACCAAACTCTCTCATCCATGTCTTTATGGACCTTGCTTTGTGCACTGGTGCACAGTCATGTTGGAAGAGGGAGGGGCCCATCTCCAAACTGTTCCCACAAAGTTGGGAGCATGGAATTGTCCAAAATCTCTTGGTGTGCTGAAGCATTCAGAGTTCCTTTCACTGGAACTAAGGGGCCAAGCCCAGCTCCTGATAAACAACCCCACACCATAATCCCTCCTCCACCAAACTTTACACTTGGCACAGTGTGGTCAGACAAATACCGTTCTCCTGGAAACCGCCAAACCCAGACTGGTCAATCAGATTGTCAGATGGAGAAGTGGGATTCGTTACTCCAGAGAATGCGTCTCCACTGCTCTAGAGTCCAGTGGCGGCGTGCTTTACACCACTGCATCTGATGCTTTGCATTGCACTTGGTGATGTTTGGAGGTCTGTAGTGATTGGCAGAAAGTTGGCAACCTCTGTGCCCTATATGCCTCAGCATCCGCTGACTCCACCCTATCAGTTTACGTGGCCTCCCTCTTTGTGGCTGAGTTGCTGACATTCCCACTTTGTTATAACACCACTGACAGTTGACTGTGGAATATTTAGGAGCGAGTCCACAACTGGACTTGTTACACAGGTGGTATCCTATAACAGGACCATGCTGGAATTCACTGAGCTCCTGAGAGTGACCCATTCTTTCACAATGTTTGTAGAAACAGTCTGCAGGCCTAGGTGTTTGATTTTATACACCTGTGGCCAAGAAGTGATTGGAACACCTGATTTCGATCATTTGGATGGGTGAGTGAAAACACAACAAAAAAGTTACACAGTGCACATTTAATTAGGATTAAGCTCAAGATAAAATAAGCACAACTCTTTCAAGGGTTTGTATATTAAAGTTTAGGTAATGCAAAAATAAACTATGAAAGTGCATGAAGTGATGTCTATTTTTAATATAAACTTGCATTTTTGTTGTCTTTAAAATTACACCAACTTCTATGTCTTGAGTGTGTTGATTGTTCAGACTTTAGCTAAAACAACAGTGTCATCAGGCCTGCATCCCCAAAGACGTCTGTTTAAATTCAATTAAACTTTTTGCTTAGTTGCTGATTGTGTCTCTTCAACAACTCATCATTATTTGACTTTTTTAATGACTTTGGGCGAGGCCACAGACAAATAGAAGGCAATGATGGGCTGAGAAGGATCTTAACTGTGCTGTGCTACCAGACTGTAATAAAACTAAGATTATGATATTCATTAGTAATGGTTACGAGAAATTTATAGCATATGGCAGATTTCAATATAAATGACATGATGCAGTTTTACAGTGAATGTCTGTGTACATGAGAGCAAATTAAGTTTCCTTTTTTTTAGTAATACTTTTGTTGTAAGTCAACCTCAAAAATTGCAACTATTTAGGAAGTAAGTCTAACGTTGTTGTAAGATTTTGCAGTTTAAAATGGACTAATATCTTTAAAGCCCCAGTGTGTAGGATTCGTGGCGCATAGGTGGATGGTGTTATTGCACTTTCTGTTTTAGCTACGGCAGACCTCGAGGGACCCGCGCGCTGCGCGGTCCCGTTTTTTTTTTTTTTTTTTTTCTTTTCTCATGAAAACACACATTCCCGATCGTGTACCATGACACCCTACACATCAAATGAAACCTTACAGACTCCTCTTTTTGACTATGCAATTCATTTCCCTGCAAAACAATCACTCCCCGAGCACATGGGGCTTTTATACGGAAAAGCACAAAACGAGGTTAGCTTACCTTAGAATGCTTTCCACAGGTCAAACTCTGTATTCCACCATAAACTTGCTCTCAATTTGTCCGTAAGGATCCAGCGAATAAAATCCAGTAAAACAATTTAGTCCAAAACACGTGTTAGATCCATTACGAGTCTGATCCGGCAGCATGCTTGTGTTGTTTATCCAAAACCACGAGCCTTGCCGAAGGCGGAGCCCAAATGTCCTTCTGCTGCTCTCGTATTCAAAATGGCTGCCTCTGCATGGGGAAGATCCCCCTTTTATGTGACTATTTCTAAGTCCAAAAGAATACTTTGATTTCATGATGGAAGTGAAAAGGCTTGGAAAACACTGTATTTTTGAATGGGTATCTTCAATTTCAGTAATTAACGGGTAAAAATCTTACACACTGTCCCTTTAATCAAAGTCAGTAATTTGGAGGATTTTTGCTTTGCATTTGAACTCTCCAACAAACTAGTACTGTGCTGAATCTGTTAAGTACTGTGGCTTTTTGGCATCAGTTTATCCTGATAGTTTAAAACAACTAACAATTATTTTGATCAGAATTTCAAAGAAATTCATGTAAAAAACAAAACAAAACAAAAGATAAGATAAGACTTTATTGATCTCACACAGGAGAAATTCACTTGCCACATTATCTCCAGGCAGTTTAGTTAAAGGTGCACTATAACTTTTTGGTAGGGGGCCCGTTGCCATCTTGTTTCTATGAAGATTTCTTTCCTCTGCTTGGAATGTTCCATAGTATGTTCAATGGTGATGGCCGTTACCATAGCGATTAACAAATCAAAACTAAGTGTTAATGTTGATTTTTCAGGGGAAGCTGTCACACCATTTTTTTTAGATTTTGAGTATTTGTAAATTCCTATTTTGGCGACAAGTTGTATTATTTCACTGCTGAAATAATACAGTAATATTTCAGCAGTGAAATTAGGTTTAACAGTGGTTTAACAAATGTGCAATATGCATCAAAACAAAATTAGACCGGTGGATAAATTCAGGCACCTTAACAAAAAAAAAAAAAAAAAAAAAATCATATCCGTATTTAGTAGACAGCCTCTGGACACTTCCTATAGCCTCTAATGAGTGTCTGGATTCTCGATGAAGGTATTGGACCATTCCTCCTTACAAAACATCTCTAGTTCAGTGAGGTTTGAGGGTTGCTGAGCATGGACAGCCTGCTTTAAATCATCCTACAGATGTTCAATGATATTCAAGTCTGGGGACTGGGATGGCCATTCCAGAACATTGCACTTGTTCCTCTACATGAATGCCTGAGTAGATTTTGAGCAGTGTTTTGGGTTGTTGTCTTGTTGAAATATCCAACCCCGGCGTAACTTCAACTTTGTGACAGATTGCTGAACGTTATTCTGAAGAATCTGCTGATATTGAGTGGAATCCATGCGACCCTCAACTTTAACAAGAATCCCAGTACCGGCACTGGCCACACAGCCCCACAGAATGACGGAACCTCCACCAAATTTTACTGTGGGTAGCAAGTGTTTTTCTTGGAATGCTGTGTTCTTTTGCCCCCATGCATATTGCCTCTTGTTATGAACAAATAACTTTTTTTTTTTCATCAGTCCACAGCACCTTATTCTAAAATGAAGCTGGCTTGTCCAAATGTGTTTTGCATACCTTAAGCAACTCAGTTTGTGGCATCTGCAAAGAAAAGGCTTTATCTGCATCACTCTCCTGTACAGACTTTCCTTGTGCAAATTGCGCCGTATTGTTGACCTATGCACAGTGACACCATCTGCAGAAGATGAGCTTGCAGGTCTTTGTAGGTGGTCTGTGGGTTATTTTTGACCATTCTGATCATCTTTCGTCTTTGCATCTGTGATATTTTTCTTGGCCTGCCACTTCTGGCCTTCCATTTCCTCACTATGTTCCTCACAGTGGAGATTGACAAGTGAAATCTTTGAGATAGCTTTCTGTAGCCTTCCCCTAAACCATAATGCTGAACAATCTTTGTTTTCAGGTCATTTGAGAGTTATTTGAGGCCCCCATGTTGTCACTCTTCAGAGGAGAGTCAAAGAGAAGAACTTGCATTTGGCCTTAAATACCTTTTGTCATGATTGGATGCACTTGTCTATGAAGTTAAAGGCTTAATGAGCTCATCAAACCAGTTTTGTGTTCCAATTACTCTGTGTTGATTAGTTACAGGTATTCAAAGCAACAAAATGACAAGGGTGCCCACATTTTTGCACAGCCTATTTTTCACATTTGATTTAATTTCATACACTTGAATATTACTACACTTAAAATCTGTATCTGGAAAACCACACAGTTCTCAGCTTTTATGGGAAAATGAATAACATGCCACTGTGATCATTTTCTGTGAAGACAGTCAATTATTATGCAACCTCAGAGGGGTGACCAAACTTTTTCATACAACTGCATATGTGTGACCCGCCACAGCGAAACCCGCCACATGTCAGGATTTGTGAAAACGAGAAAATCGTGTTAGAAGCAGTTTTTTTTCCAAAATTTGTGATTTTTGTTTTTTTACAAAATGTGCTAGTTGAGATCATGAAGAAGCCACTCCATGTTTCAGATAACAGCATTGGCTGCTTTAAAAGCATACATTTTGTCTGTGAAATTGGCTAGTTTTGGGGAAAGAATCAGGGCGCGTGTAAATTACCATACTGCCACTGCAGGCCTATCACGTGACATTAGCTTTCTTTTGGTTTTTTTTCCGCCTATCAGTTATGAGCAGCTTGTGAATATTTACGCTGCATTTCAACAGGATAAGGACAGTGAAAATGGAGAAAATCCGTAACTTTGACTGCAAATGCTACGCAAGAAGGAAGGAGAAGTCTCTCCTCGGGACATGGGACATGTTCGGGACACATCTGGCGCACATGTACAGAATGTGCTCGGAACTTCACCTGCCGAAAGACTGTGGATACACACTTATGGTATGAGTAAAGTGCCTCTAAACTTTGACACCACAGACTTTAGGACATGTTTGAATACTTCAGCTTTCGTGTGGTCATATTATTTCTGATTCAAAGGGGTATGTGTGTGTACGTGTGCGTGTGTGTACGTGTGTGTGTGTCCAGAGGGTGTGTGTGTGTGTCCAGTATGTGTGTGTAAGTGTGCGTGTCCAGAGTGTGTGTGTACGTGTGTGTGTGTGTGTGTGTACGTGTGCATGTGCCCAGAGTGTGTGTGTGCACACGTGTGTGTGTAGTGTCCTATACTATATTTTGCATTGTATTAAATTGACAATACAGGTGATTTTGACTTAAACGTACACTGTGTAGGATGGTGGCACATTGGTGGATGGTGGGTATTGCAATTCCGGTTCTAGCTATGGCAGACTTCGAGGGTCATAAACAACAGTAATAAGTAGCAGAATCTCCCAGGAACCAGTAGGTGGCGGTATGCGCAAGCAACGCGTAACCCGCCATTAACCCGAAAGTGAAAGTGTGTGAAATCCACGGGCCAGTACCGACAGCTATAAAGAAAACGGCGAAGGCGGAGCCCAAAATACAGTATGTCCTTCTGCGGCTCTCGTAGTTAAAATGGATGCCGCTACATGGGGAAGATCCCCCTTTTATGCAGGTGAAATCGACTATATCTAAGTCCAACAGAATACTTTGATTTCATGATGGAAGTGAAAAGGCTTGGAAAACACTGTATTTTTGAATGGGTATCTTCAATTTCGGTAATTAATGGGTAAAAATCTTACACAGTGTACCTTTAACATATTATCCTGTGTATTATTCAATTATTGAATGATTATATGGACTTTTTGTTATAAAAGCATTTCCATTTTAACAAAGTACCTTCTAATTCTGACCTGCCCTGAAATACCACACCACAGTGATAGTCATTGTTCATAGTTAGCTTTATTGTCGAATTCTGCCATATGTACACGGCATATAGTGAATCAAAATTTCGTTTCTCCCTGGCCAAGCAGAGACAAAATGATGGGGGAGGGCTTAGCTTAATGTCATGCAAATGAGCTCTGAAGGCCTGAACTTAGAGAATCTTTAACGCGGCTTTTCTCAGCTCATCGTTTTCAGATGTGCTGTTTTCAAATGGCCACACATTCTTCAAATGTTCTCAGATTTTCATGTGTAAGTCATCGTTGGAATGCTTTGAATCTACACTTTCAGAATCTGTCAATAACTCAAAATGCCTCTGTTTTTTCCGTGGCTGATCACATGTCTTTGGAAAGTACTTGACCTAATCGATTACTCACATGGCCAATCCACATTTTTGGAGTTAACAATCATGGGCAGTGCCACTGTGCCATGTCAGTGGGCACCAATCATTGACATGAGTGTCACAAACTGTACATAAAAGTACAAAAAAAAAAACACATTTTATTAACAGGTACTACACTAATCAGAGGCATTGAGGAGGAGCTTATGCGCGCTAAAAGGCGCAGGTGAAAAAGCGAGGAGCGACGCCTTAAGTGAGGCACGGGCAGGTAGGATGAGGTATATAGGATGTTTTATAAAGTTTAACCTGTGTACATGCAATGGTACAGGCTGTTATGAAAGAGCTGCACTTGCTCGGTCCGCGGCTCCAGACATGGGCTCGCGCGGCCCGCAGTTTAATACAAAGTTTAATACGAGACATGTACTTTTGTTCTGAATACAGGACGATTCTGTTTTTCAAGAGACTGTTGGCGACCCTAAACACAACTATACATATATATATACATATATATATATATATATATATATACATATATATATACATATATATATATACACATATATATATATATATATATATATATATATATATACACTCAAAATCTTTCTCAACGAATTTGCACAGATATTTAAAAAAAAAAAAAAATTACCCCACAGCTGAAAAAAAAGCGGAGATCCGCTAAAAAACGGAACTCTTTCATCCCTGGGGAGAGCGTCTCAAACTGTTTGCATGCTTCGCAGTGCTGAACAACCACAATAGGCTCTACGCCACTCTTGGCACTCAGGCCTAATAATAATAAGAAACCAAGGAAGTACAATACCCCTCAACAGTTACTACGTAGCTGGCGAGGGCCAAAAAAGACATTGTCATAGCAGAAGTGTGAAGAAACTAAGGAACACCTTTTTTTATCAGTCCATTGCCATAGTGATTAACAATTTAAAACAGTATATAATATCCCTTGAATAGAAAAAAGGTCTTCAAAATGTTGTATATAACAAGAAAACTCAAACCCATGAATATACTTAAGCTCCATAAGATAGCTGAGAACACGTTTCCAAGACAACCTGCAGAGTTACCAACTCACAGGTGTCTTTGGCATGAGTCTGAACATGAACAGATGAGCTGTAAGATTCTGATTTGAACTGTACGTGTGGAGTAGCAGGCTGGAGGAGGTAAAAGAAGACCCAGGCTGTACACAGATGTGCTTCTTAAGTTTGTTCACGTTTCTGAACTTAAGTGTCAGAGCAGGACACAAGAGTGGAGGTGAAACTCAGGGCAAACTCTTCAGGGCTGTCCCTCTGCACCTCCCAACAACCACTGCTCTCAAACTGCGCTGATGTAATGGGACTGTGTCAAGATAACTGCAACTGTGCTATGTAAAAACTTACACAAAACACCTTTAAAATGTTCTGATGTGGCTTTAAAATGGCTGAAAGATGGATCTGTGCAATTTGTAGGCTTAAGTGTGAGCTAAAGCTAAAGCACAATTTTGCATAGCCACTTCATTTACTCATTCCTATAGACATTATATCAGTGAGGATATCAAGAAGACAGTTATCATTACGAGGCTGTTCAGTTGGCGGCTGACAAAAATGTGGAAATAGAAGAAATAATTATATATGTGGTAAATAAACTGTCAACTTTATTATTAAAGTTGTTACTGAGTTCAGTGCACTGTTGGAAAAAGAATAAGGTCAGGCTGTGATATTAAACACATTTTAATCACAAACCAGTTGTTTAAAATAGGCAATGATCATCTATTTTAAAGCTTATTTCAACACTGTAAACAGCCAACAGAGGTAAAGGAGTAAAACACCTTGCTCAAGGGCACAACGGCAATATGCAATCTACTAGTAGGTATGTCACGATAATAACTCCAAAAGGGAGTTTTGACATATTAGTTCACACAGCTCAATATATTATAGTAACAAAGAAAAAAATATGAATGGTAATAACAAACTCAAAATGAGTAACAAATACAGCAAGGGACTGGTGTCAAATAAGGCATATTTATATAAATGCAAAATAAAAATAAAATATAGAAATATAGTATGTAAAATCTCTTTTTTACGTTTACGATTGTGTTTACGATTTGAGCTGTAGAGGGAAGAATAACTTCTATGGCTAATTATTAGTTCATTCATGCCTTTTAATGATGCAGTATATGTAAAAATGTGACCAAGGAGGCATTTTGAGTTATTCACAGATTCTGAAAGTGTAGATTCTAAGCTTTCCAATGATGCCTTAGACATGGAAATCTGATAACATTTGAAGAATTTGTGGCCATTTGAAAGCATGTACATCGGAAAACAATGAGCTGAGAAAAGCAGCATTGAAGATAGGCTTGTGGAGCAGAAAGGAGTTCATTTGCATGACATTAAGATAAGCCCTCCCACTGCAGATCATCAGTGACTATCACTGTGGTGTGGTGTTTCAGGGCAGGTCAGAATTAGAAGGTACTTTGTTAAAATGGAAATGCTTTTATAACAAAAAGTCCATATAATAATTCAATAATTCAATAATACACAGGATAATATGTTACGTCAAAGTCACCTGTATTGTCAATTTAATACAATACAATTTGAAACATTATATGGAAAGATTATATGAAAAAGAGAGAATAAAGATAAAAGTTTAAAAAAAAAAACTGCAGGAAAAACTACTGTTTTTTTCATGTCCAAAATACTGCATTATGCAGTACAATGCAGTAGCACTTGATGTTATTCACGTTAATCGTCCATAGCAAATCAAAAGCAGCTGTAATGGGCGGTTTGGCTAGTACCGCCCATTATAGATGCTAATGGGCGCCCATTGCTAATGTTGACAATTACACAAGCTCCCTGCTTTCAGCTAATTATCTCCCTTTCATGCAGAAATGATATGACCTCAAGAAAGCTGAATTAGTATTTAAATATGTCCTAAAGTCTGTAGTGTCAAAGTTTAGAGGCACTTTACCCCATAAGAAAGAGAAATGTGTTCCTGCAAACATCATCGAGGGTCTTTCTCCTGGACGCGGTCACCGCCGATGTAACTACTGTTTGCCTCTTTGTCTGTTTCTGTCTTTTGTTTCTCTGGCGTCTAGTTTAGCATACCTATTCATGCCTACACAACTGTTTGTCACACCTCTGGCCCTGACCTGGCTAGCCCTATTGTTTCTTTTGTTTGTTTTGATTTAGGTTTAAGAATGGAATTATAGATGGGAGACAAATTATGTCTGACTCCACCATTTCTGTTTAAAGAAGGATTCTCTTTTTTGACAAAAATAGCCTCTTTAACTCCCCTCTCAAACCAATTATTTTCCCTGGCCAAGATCTGAAACTCACTGTCCTCAAAAGAATGGCCCGTGGCTTCTAGGTGAAGATGTACGGCAGATGACGGTCCACTCTGGCACGCCCGTCTGTGTTGGTACATCCTCTTGTGGAGTGGTTGTTTTGTTTCTCCAATGTAGCGCTCACTGCAGTCTTCACTACACTGAATGGAGTAGACCACATTGCTTTGTTTGTGGCTCGGTGTTTTGTCTTTTGGGTGGACGAGTTTTTGTCTTAAAGTGTTTGTGGGTTTGAAATAAACTGGAATTTCATATTGTCTGAAAATCCTCTGTAGTTTTTCCGACACGCCGGACAGGTAAGGAATCGCTACCCCTTTCCTCCTGGGTTCGGATTCTCTGTTGTCTTGTTTCTTGCCCTTGTCTCTCTTGGTTTTGTTGACAGCCCATTTAGGATATCCACAAACAGAGAGGGCTTCCTGCACATGTTGTTCTTCTTTCTCCTTACCCTCTGTGCTTGTGGGAACCACTTGGGCCCTGTGTTGTAATGTCCGAATAACACCCAGTTTGTGCTGCAGTGGGTGGTGTGAATCAAAAAGCAGGTATTGGTCTGTGTGTGTGGGCTTCCTGAAGACTTCTACTTGGAGCCGCCGGTCTCCTCCTATCGTTACTGCACAATCTAAGAACGCCAATGTGTTATCCTTGGCATCTTCACGGGTGAATTTGATATTCGGATCTACAGAATTGATATGTGCAGTAAAAGGTTCCAAATCTTGAATTTTGATTTTTGAAAAATTATCATCAACATAACGATACCAGTGTGTGGGCGGAGTGCCTGGATATGAAGCTAAGGCACTTTGTTCAAATTGTTCCATGTATAAATTAGCCATGACAGGGGAGACGGGTGAGCTCATTGCACAGCCATGGATTTGCCTGTAGAAGTTCCATCTGAACTGGAAATAGGTGGTATTCAGACAAATTTCCAGGTGAGAGTTTGGTTCTCTCTTCTAGCTTAATAGGTGAGATAGTTTCGGAAAAACTGCAGTATAGTTAGCTCCTCCCTGCAGCGAAATATAAGCAGTGTCTTACCAGCACTCTAACCAGAACTGACAAAGCCTCTCGGATGAGCGGCGAAACGTTTTCAACCAAACAAACTTTGTCCAGTTGACAAATTGAATTTCTTCTTTTATCATGGATTCTACCTGGACGACTGAGGGACTCTTCACGTATTACATCTTTACATACAGCACTGCAGCATAAATATTCACGAGGTTTTCTCACAGCTGACTGGCCGAAAAAGAAAACTAAAGAGCGCTAATCGTTACGTGAATGGCCAGTAGCGCCAGTATGTTAATTATGGGAATTTATACACGCCCCGATTCTTTCCCAAAAACTAGACAAAGACAAAATGTATGCTTTTAAAGCAAGTAATGCTGTTATCTGAAACATGGAGTGGCTTCTTCATGATCTCAACTCACACATTTTGCAAAAAATGAAAAGCACAAATTAAAAAAAAAAAAAAAAATGCTTCTAACGCGATGTTCGCCCCACCCGAGTTGTGGCGGCTTTCGCTGTGGCGGGTCACAAATTATTTTACTGGGATTGTTCTACTTTGCATAGCATAATGTAGTTTCAAGATTATTGTGTATCACAATATTTCTCTGTAGCAATATATCTTGCATCAAAGTGCGTTCTCGTGACAGGCCTAATGCAACCACACTTGCCACACTGGTTTAATTGTAAAAAAGACACTGATTTACATCCACCATACATACTACCTAACTACAATAAGTCGTAGCAGGCATTGTCTGCAGAGTTCATTTCACTATTGTTCTTATATACAGTTTCTATCTTATACATTCATATCAGAGGTTTAGTGTAACACAGTGCTGCCTGGGTCTTTACCTCTGGGATGGGGTCTGACAGCAGCGTGTAGAGCTTTTCATGGGCACTGTCCCGGACACCGCACCATCTCGCTGGGTCAAAGTTCTGCCAGATCCGCCCCAGACAAATGGCCACCCACTGACGGAGCAGAGGGTGAGGGTCAGACAGCTGCTCCAGGCAGTTGGCGATGAGATTACCCTGTAGACAGGCCTCCTGAGTAGAAGAGCAGAAACACAAGGAAGTTAGGAGATGGAAATGAAAGAAAATATAAAAGTGCAGCGATTTATTCTTAAACTAGCCTCTCCGGGTCTAACAAATAAGCCTAAACAAACAAACATTTGTTTTGAGTAGTAATTCTTCTATTTACGCTACTTTTCTGAAAATATTATAATAAAAAATGGCAAGTAAATAATATAATACAAATAGAAAATAATGGCTGTATCAAAATTACAATATCAAAACAAAACAAACTCTGCTCTACTTCATCAATACCCAACAGAAATGTGCTAACATTGTGGGGGGGTTTATGGGTGGTTGTGGGGTGGCTGGATATGGGAGATTAGTTGACATTTAATTGTTACATCTTTTTGTGTGAAACGATGATTTTAGTAGTTGTCTCGTCAGTTATAATTTTTTTCTTTAGTTGATTAGTCAAACAAATATTTCCATTGTGAATTTTGATTCTCAAACACATTTTTAACAAAATAAAGGTAAAAATATGTTCATTGAAGACTTCTGAATAGAAAATATAAAAAAGTGTACTCGTGAAAATCTTTAATATTGATTTAATAATGCCACTATCTTTGTTATAAAAAAGGTATTTTCGTATGTGTTAAGGACTCTGCTCATTCCAGGTAACAATTACAATATATATTTTTTAATAACTTGTCTAGTCATGATTAGTTGATGAAGCAGTACAGTTCAAAGGAGAACAATAATGATTTTCCAAAGCTACAGTCTGTACCGCAGTGTTTATGTTCATCCTTTGTTAATACACACAGTGCAGCTCAGTGGTCAGCCTTAATAACACTTTCATATCTACAACAGATCAACACTAAAGCTCCCAGGCGTGGTGAGACTCATTAGGCGGTTAATCAGTACTAACCTGAAAACCTCACCCAGAGACAGACACAGAGATTAGGAGCTAGGCAACAGCAAAAGCCTCTCCTTTCAACCCCACAAGCACTTTACAACTTTACAACCAACAAAAGGAATTGGTGGATGAATAGCTGAGCAACCAGAGAAATGGAGAAAACAGAATTGGCCTTTATAAGAGTGCATTTTGCTTTTATGCATAATATACTGTTTTTTATGGGTAGAATCCATGGGTTACTTTCATGTGGTTTTCTTTTAGAGACGAGAGGAAAAGTACAGCAGATAGACAGAGCTAAAAACCAATGAGAAACACATTTTGTGATATTTGACAAAACAGAAGAAAGCTGACGTTTACATTTTATTTCAGCCAATTTCATTAAATATCAGCTTTGAACTTTTACGATTTCATTTTCAGATTTTTGTGAGTGTGAAAACTCATTATCAGAAAGTCACCAATATACGAAATTCTGATTTATTCATGACATTACAAAATATTGGGAGGTCTATTTTCAAGTTTGAAAGAAAGCCAATTTAAAACTAGAAAACATCACTAACTGGCAGATAGAGAAGCATCAAAACATGAAAGTGGCGACTATCTACTGCAAATCAATAAGTTCAATTAAGATTTAACAAAGTAAAAACTACTTTGAGTTTCAAATCTGCGTGATGCATAATCACAACAGATGAGATGTTTTTTAAATGGGATCTTCAAGGCTAAATAAAGAATAAGTCGAATGGGGAAAATGTATTTTTTCAGTTAATGACTGAGAAAATGTAAAAAAACATGTTTATCAGTGTTCTAATTCTTGTGATGCTAACACAGTCTCCAGCTAATTTTGATTTAGTTAAATCAGTCGTTCCCAAGATCTGCAGAGCTGTGGCCCCCCCAATTTATCCATAGACTGTACAGTGTGCCCCAATAACAATGCATACTCAATCCAAAACAATATCTAATGTTTTCCTTAACTGTACATATCATAATGTCTATGGGCTTAATACTGATTTAAAGTAGTAAATTAAGCAAATAAATTATATGTTGATTCCAAACTCAGTTTTCTTTTATGCTTGTTGCTCTGCAGTGCCTCTGAGGCCTCCCAGAGAATCACTGGACTAGAGAGTAACTTTCTCCCTTAATTTGAAATATTATTATGTGCATGTGAAAATATGGAAATACTAAACCAACAGACAACCCTTTGCCCTTCATTACTAATGATGTCAAAATGAAGTAGCATCAGTCACCAAAATGTTGTTATTTTAAAACCAGTGATAATATGAGCAACTGACAAATCATAAAGAGAAAAAATAAAAACATTGGTGATATGCATGTTTAGTAATATGTATACTGTATGCACATACCAGACACAAATTTTCAACACAGATGAATGTAGATGATCATAATAGCGAGAGCTCAAAGCTACTCTCCTGAAGAAAGATAAAGAGCTGGAAAACTACATTAGTGCATACAAAGAGATAAGAAATCTCTACAACAATATAGTGAGAGACAACGTCCAGCTCAAACAACACCAGTAAAGTCCATAAGAAGCTCAAAGAAAAGCTTCATGCACCTGTATTGATGTTGGTGGAGATCTAACCAACAAAGAAAATGAGAAACTGTCGAGGAAGGTGCAGGAGCTGTCCTCTGAACTTTTCTTAGCATAAGAGGAGCTGCATTTCCTGACGCACATCCACCCACCTGCCCACCCAAAAGGAGCAGCTGGAGTGGAGGAGCAGAGGAGAGGCCCAGGCATCAACAGTGCTAAAGTACCTCCAACCATTATCCTTTACACTTATATTATTAAACATTTGAACAAAAATGTTTTAAATGTGTGCTTTTATTTTGTAGGTATTTATCTTTTTTTCACATTGCTAATATTTATGCAGAAATAGGTAAAGTGGATGTACAGAAAATAATATAATACAAACTGCACAAGCTGCACTTCTTAGTTGGTTAAAATCCCATGATATGATATTGTGATATGATAAAAACTGAGCTCAAAATCCAAAAAGTTTCAAAAACTGGGTCAGTGCGTCAGCCAGGTGACATGACATCACACAGGACAGCCCGAATCCTGTGTCCAGACTAGGGCTGGGCGGTATACCGGTTCATACCGAATACCGGTGTTTTTTTTTTTTTTTTAATGATATGAATTTTTCATTTACCGCAATACTGGTGAGTGTGTACGTACAAAACATCAGGAACACAGAGCGGCGGAACGTCGAGCCAGAATGTCGCGGGAACTATTTTGCAGTGGCCTGAGAGCAGTGGAAGCGTAAGCTGTGTCCCAATTCAAGGGCTGCAGCCCCCGCTGCTTTTTCGGCCGCTCCGAAGGTTGCAAAAGTTGCAGCCCTCGAACTAGCCTCCGTGGACCAGAAGGCCGATGCCAAAATGGGACAGGTCTACCGCACGGAGCCGAGACACGCGGCTAACGCTAATGCTAGGAATATGCATCACGCAAATTACGCACATGGATCAATAACCCTCGAATTGGGACACGGCTACAGTGCATGTTGAGCTGTGAACAACATGGACATTGTTGTTAGAAACAGAGGAACTTATACTGAAAAGAGGAGCCGTGTCAGTGGAAGAACTTCGGCAATAAAAAGCTGGCGCTGATCAAACAACCGTATTCTGTAGATGTTACTGGGCTAAAGTTGTAAAGTCACTCAAAGACGCGTATGATAAGGGGACTGCCTACGACAAGAAAAGCAAACGGTGGAACGACATTACCAACGCTATTACTGTCCACTTCTCCAAAGACATGGTACCACTTAGTCCGGTTGAGAAAGGAGCTTCAAGGAGATGATTAAAGCACTGGACCCAGATATGTTTTACCAAGTTGAATTTACTGCAGTAATTATTCTCTAAATGATTAGGAAATGGGGTTAAAGGTGCATTTTTTTTATGTTAATCTGTATGGGTTCCTCTTCAACAGTGTCATGAGATTAACACTGACTTACCCATGACAGCGTGACCTGGACCCAGTTCTCCGGTTCCGTAGCTCGTAAACGCAGTTCCGGTAAGTTAGCCAGGACAGTTAATAAAGCTTGCTTTTCTTCTCAAAACAACATTTGCCCAAAAATTGATATACTGTATTTGCTTCACAAACAGTTGTCAGCGAAAAATTCAGCAGCGTAATTCGCATTCGTATATTTTCTCTCGATTCGTATCACTGCGCCTAGGTTAGCTGTAGTAGCCTGTTCACTTTAAGCGGATGTTTACAACTCGTATACATAAAACAAAAATGCTTCAAGAAAACACAGCTCTAATATTATCAAAGCATCAAAAAGTGCTTGTAAAACCAATTGACTATGGAAATCACTGCACCCAACAGATCAGAGAGCAGGGAAAAGAGGAAAAGAAAAAGGAAAGGAAAAGAAGATAGTGTAACATAATTGTATTCATTGTCAAACCATGGGGAATACCTTAAAACATCATGCACACATCACAAGCAATTGTGGTGATAGGGGGAAGGAGGGGCAGGTGAAAGAAAGAGGGGAAGAGAAAAAGAGAGTTGGAGAGAAAAGAGTGTGAGAAGGAGAGGGTGGGACAGAGTTAACTAGGAAAACATAAAAGGTTAAGGGAGAGGGAAGGGAAAGTGAGAGAAAGAAGGGAAGGAAGAGGAAATGGAGATGGAGGGGAAGAAAGAGAAAATGAAATAAGTAGGGAAAGAAAGAAAGAAAGAAAGGGAGGGAGGGAGTAAGAAAGGGAGAAAGGGGCAGATGAGAGAAAGAAGGTAACAGAAAAACAGAGTGAGTGGAGAAGGGAAGAAGAAAAAAGAGAGAGAGGGAAGTGGGGAGTAATGTTAAGGTACCAGTGCTCTGTGACATGTTTGAGGGAGTGATCACGCCATAATGAGCGCCGTTTTCAAAAGTAAGAAGATAAATAATGGAAATGTGGAGAGGGCTGAGAGGCTCCTTCTGTAATGTTGGGAAAGCATTTATTATTTAGAAACCTGAGAGTGAGAGAGAAGGTATAGGAAGGAGGGAGAGAGAGGGGGGGGGGGGAGGCGGATATGGTGAGGTAGAAAGAAGGGAGAGGGAACATAAGATGAAGGGAGGGAGGAGAGGTAAGAAGAAAGGAGAAAGGTGGAGTGAGAGAAGGGCAGAGGTAGGAAGAGAGATAGGTAGACAGAGGTAGGTAAAGGGAGAGGAGAGACAGGTAGAGAGCTAGACAGAGAGAAAAGAGAAGAGAGAGAGGGGGGATAGAGAAGAGAGAGAGATAAGAGAGAGAAAAGGGGGTGGGAGGAGAGGCAGTAGCACAGGGAGATGGAAGACGCTGAACTGGGAGAACATGTTGCTTTTACGAGTTAGACTATTATTTAAGAGTGTGAGAGAAAGTTTAACCCTAAACCTTTGCTAGTCTATCAACTTTACTTCTAAACTCAGCCAAAGTGTATTTCAAGTTGTACATTTTTAAGTGATGGAGAGCACAGCTGCTTGCTCACTGAGGAGTCAAGCAGTTAAAATTATGTCAACATGTATTAGATTAAAAGCTACAGGTGTATTGGTAATAAGGTGTAAGACAAGCAGAACTATTTAACTAGTAACATTTAATAACAGTGACATTCATTGGCTACTGGTTGTAGCCAATACATGCAGAAAATTCACAGAAAGTTTTTTTCATTTGGTATTTCACACTCAAAATTCATGCAACTTCATAAAGGGTAACTTAAAGGGTACTTTGTTCTTCATAAGTTTAAATCGTCACAGTGACCTCCAGAAGTCCTATAGTCCTGCTTTTAATCACAGACACAGCTTTTAGTGTTAGCATTTGGCTTTTCAACTTATTATGCAGTTGATCTATTTGAGAGTTATTCTGTTAAATATCACAATTTGATGTATATTTGTTTAATGATTACGCTAAATGCACTTTTGGAGCTTTATACCATGCCACATTATTCCCTAAAAAAATAAAATAAAAATAAAAACATGCCTGATGTGGTTTTATACATCATGCATGCATGTTTGAGTCATCCTGCGACCTCTGTAAGAACCCTCCTTACGATTAGTAGTACAAGTCTGCTCAGCCTACCATCCTACGTCACCCAGGGCACAGCAAATTTCCATAAAAGTACAAAAGCATGACACAAAACAAAACAATACACTACAGCTTCACAAACCTGAAGCGATGTGTAGTAGTTTCAGTAGGAGAATGCATCCTGATTCTATTGTGACAGCGCTCTGAAGGGGGAGTGACTTATTAAACTAAAACTTATTAAAGCGAATATAGCATTTCCACAATGATAAAAGGTAATATGGTGAACAATTAATATAGAATTAATATATAGAAGTGTAATACTCCTTCATTTTCAACTATGCATGTTTGGTTTAGGAGAATACTATAAGAATTGACAAGTTACATCCCAAAATGCGGCACATCTCAGTATACTGGATCAGAGGGACTGAAAAACAGACACTGGGGATAAAGGAGAGGTGACACTATTTGTGATAAAATGTCTTAGCGCTGCTGGCTAGAACAGCGATTGTAAAGGTGAGTGTTGGTGACATAACCAATATCTGCCACAAATACACATGGGGCTATACAATCATCTCTCAAAGTGACACCTAGCCCCAGAAGCTTCCAATGTGGCATGAGACAAGGAATGAATTAATAATTCGGTATGTTTGCCCCCTTTAGGTGTTTTTTTTAACAACACATGTCTTTACACAAGTCTCACCTGCCCTGTGGTGTAGCTGTTGACGATTACAGCGAGGATGAATACTGCCATGGTCCGGTGCTCTGCCTGGAAAACAAAAGCAGATTCAAATACATCAGAGGTTTGGACAGACTAATAAGAGACTACATTATACTGTGTGGTCTCCTGGTTTCACACATTTACCTCTGCGTATTCCCAATGAAGTACATCCATTATTGCAGGTACAATTATTACCCTAACGCATGTATGCTTAAATTGCAATATATAACTTTTATGGTGAAGGGTACACCATAAAAGTTATATAGTGGTGAGTTACATGTCAGATCAGAGATGGCGCACGTGCAACTTTCTGTCTTTGAAAAGTTGCCAAATGCACAAATGTGATTATGTGCTATTAGCAGCAGAAGCATATCTTTTGGTTAGATAAAAATTATTAAGGGCATGTTCATTTAAATATACTTTTCAGCTTGGTCCCTGCTGAAATAGAATGAAAACCAACTTAAAACCAAGAAGTTCAAATAAGGAATTACAATTAATACATTAACTGTGCATTAATCTGAATGAACAATCGCTTTGAATAAACCTAGTCCATACACATCTCCTTGGCCTATTAGCTGAAATTATAAAACTCAAATCTGTGTCTCGGATGCTACCTACTTCTCAAAATGAATACACTAACTTACTTCAGTAATCGTCAGCCAGTAGTAGTGAAGTTGTGAAGATAAATTGCTCACCGGCATATAATTATCCGCCAGAACAGACAGGAAGTATTTGTGTCCATTATCTTTGACCAGATCAGCTTGACACGACTGTGAAGAAGAGAGTGAGACACAGGGGAAGGGAGAGGAGGGAAGGGGGTCAGTTTTTGGGTAAATGTTTTTTTTCAGGTTGCAGTGAGCCTGAGCTGCTCTGACAGCTGCAGAACTTTCTTCAAAGGCAGTTTCTTTGCACAGTGAATGAACACTGAGAGCACGAAGGAGACCGGGAGAAGGAAAACCAAATACTGATAATTAAATTGAACATCGTAGAGGGATTTCTGCTAGA
>JAVJIX010000059.1:2675000-2845000 GCA_036785185.1 Paratrypauchen microcephalus
TAACCACTAAATTAATGCCCTAACTCTAACTCTTAATTAAGTAGTTCATTAAATGTAGGGATGAAACTATAACGGATACAGCAACAATGTCTCAATATATCTAAATCAAAAGTTGACATGCCAATTTGCAAGTTCCTTTGCTCAAAACCACTATTTAAAAGCAAAAGTATGGAAAATAGATTTATACAGACCATTTTTTTCTTTTATTTTTTTTAAAATGCAGCTCAAATGAAAAGATACTGTTGTTAAAGATGCACTAAGTAACTTTTACATTACATTTCTTGCATTTATTTAGTTAACAAACAAACAAACAAACAAACAAACAAACAAACAAAAAACCCTTGACCTGTCCTACAGTGAGCGGGGTTGCCTCTCCACAGATCTGATGTGTACTTAACCTGGTAACATCACCTGCTTGTTTCACAACATGCCATTAAACTTGTTTTCTTCTTATTATGGATGAAATGGTGTCATGAACACTTGATTTTCCTGTTTACAATCTTTAATTCCTATCTCAAATTTGCACTATAAGCTAGATGATCTGATTTATCTCCATAATTAACGTCATTAAAAACATGACATAACTGCAAAAACAGGATCTCTGCCTCGATAAGATCTGCGGTTACAAAAGACATTATAAAACAGTCTGGCCTATTTATTTGATGTACAGGCCTGTTTCATAACCCGTGCATATAGAAGTGTTCACTGAATCAACAAACTCACTTCACCCCTGATGTTTACAACAGAAAACTCACACAAAAATATCTCTGCATGAAAATTCATTAAATCAGACTGGAAAAGTACTGGCACAACTTGTTTACATCTAAATTAAATATCACTTAATTTAAACAATGTCGTGGTAATGTATTAAATAAAACAAACAACAAAAAGTAAAAAATGTACTGCATATTTACACTGTGGAGCTTTGCTTTGCCTGGAATGTTCCATGGTATGACAGTAATTATTATGCAAACCCGACTTTTCAGAGCTATTAATGCAGCTATACACTGGACCTGCTTTGGATCTGGACAACACGGGGCGATGTGGGCGTGCCTTGCAAGGGCCAGCTTTAATAAACCTAATACTTTTTAAACTTTTTAAACGCTGTATCCATGTTTCTTTAGACTATGTATCATTTTATTAAAGGAAAATGAACGTTTTTTTTTTTACAATCTGAGCCTTCTTTCGGCAATAAAACAAGTAGTTTTACTCACCCATAGCAGTTTGGTGTCAATTGGAGCAGTATCGCAGAACTTATGTTGAGCCGTTGTGTTCTACCAATGATCCCGTATCCGTTACCGTGAGTGCTCGGGGCATTACTTTGCGGTGTCCAAATAACACAAACTTTAGCACTTTTCAAATCACAGAAGATCGCTGTGCCAGGGTAGACTTTTAGTGGATTCCAAAACGGCCTGAAACCCGATATCCAGCTATAATTTCATTTGATGACGTCATCAGAGAGGACAGTGCGCATGCGTGAACTCAGCTGTTTTGTAAACACCGCTAGTCCGAAAAAAGCTAACACCGCTCTGAACTTTACTTTTCTGTTGCGATATCGGGTTTCAGGCCGTTTTGGAATCCACTAAAAGTCTACCCTGACACAGCGATCTTCTGTGATTTGAAAAGTGCTAAAGTTTGTGTTATTTGGACACCGCAAAGTAATGCCCTGAGCACTCACGCTAACGGATACGGGATCATTGGTAGAACAGAACGGCTCAACATAAGTTCTGCGATACTGCTCCAGTTGACACCAAACTGCTATGGGTGAGTAAAACTACTTGTTTTATTGCCGAAAGAAGGCTCAGATTGTAAAAAAAACGTAAATTTTCCTTTAAATCATCCCAGTGATCCGTATGAGGCAGAGTGGGTGTGTCAGCTTGTATGAGCGTGAATGTAGCGATAAGTCCACGCTGCCCTGGACAGACATGGACCATTTGCGTTTATTCCAGTGGAAAAGCAAAAAACTTGCTGTGTGTGTCGCAGATAAAAGAAAAACCTTGTTACACTGTACATAAATCCACATTTGTACAGATCTGTAACACCGTCTCTGTGTTATGATGACATTTACAGTGATGTTAGTTCCCATTGGGTACAGCATTTTTGTAACGCCAAAGTCTGTGGACCATTTCTTTAATTAAGTCGTTTTAGATGAATATTAAGATTTCAAATGTGCAAATTATGACAGAATGATCCATGGATGGCGTAGAGCAAGCTCAAGCACAATATGTGTTCTATCAGTATAACATATGTGTTTTTATTGCTCAAAATTATGAAGAGGGAAAACTCTCCACAGATCTGAATTGTAATGTAACGTAGTGCTGTACCCTACTTATCTCATTTTTGTATAGAGCATGTAGCAAATTAGTTTGGTGTCATATATTGTTTGTTGTCAAGTTTTAAACCTTGAACAAAATTTAAAAGATTAAAAAAGCAATAAAAAAACACGACAGGAGTAGGTAATATCAAGATCACAACAGCACTTTTGTTTTTGCCAAATACTCATTTCTTAAAATTGGGAGGGGTTATAATATAATCACAAAATATGTTGGCTCTTCAACAGAAAATGTGCTGAAACATGCCTTTAAATATTAATTGGGCTTTAAGTGTCCTACAAATGAAAACGCTGTAAACTACCTACAAAACTCCTGAAATATATTTCAAACAAGGTTAAAGTCAAAACTTTTTTTTAAACCACAACACTGAGATTCATTTAAAGATCCCATGACATGGTACTTCTTGATGCTTTTATATGGCTCCTTAATGGTTCCCTAATACTGTAAATGAATCCTTCTTCAAAATCAACACTCAGACAACTCTCAACAGAGATAAGATGAGAAAGAGTATTTTTTCTCTCTCTGGAACACTCCATAATGGGCGTTGTTGCTTGAATGCAAATGAGGAGAAAAGAGCTGGCCAATAGTAGAGGGTGGGGGCGTGGCCAAACTCTCCGCTCTCGCTCTGAGCTATCAGCTGATCCATTTCCTTGTTTTTGCACAGGGGGAGAGATTTGAAGCGTTCCATTGAAAAATAAACACATTTCCACATAAAATAAAATTAAACCACTGCTGTTCAAAGGTCCAGAGGCTCAGATAAAGGACTTCCGAGCCTAGAAACACTCGGACGTGCCTCCAGGCAAATAAAAAAACGCATTTCGCATTGCCTAGCGCATTCGCAGTCCAAACTCTCTGGGCGTGATTTACAGAGACGCTGAGTACAGACAGACGGGGGTGGAACTGCATTTGCATTTCTTTTTTTCGATCTGACGTCAATAAGGTGCCTTGTTCAAAATCGCCCGTTTGAGCTCCGATTTTTTGTAACACAGAAAAGGATCGCAAATGCTCAGTTTAGACATTTCACAACTTTTAACCATGGGGGGAAGGACCTAAACAGGGTAGGGGAGCTCACATTAACGTTCAAAAACCTCAGAAAGTGAAAATTTCATGCCATGGGACCTTTAATAAAACTAAATATTTCATCTAAAACCACCTTGTTTCTTTCCACCTCTTAATAAACTGCCAGTGTTTCTGTCATTTAACAGTACCTGGTCTCATCCCAGCACCAAACACATTTACAGTTTGCTCAGTGACCTAGATCTAACCCACTCCTCCTGATTTGACCAAACCCTGTGATTTCACATTGAACATGCGTTTAACACCGCTCTTCACTTGTCGTCTGCCTCATATCACTTTGATGATATCATTGTGGTACTTTAATACGAGGTGCACAGACACAGACAGCCCTGGATATTTGACATGTGAAGAGTTTTTTTCCACAGCCCAAACCTGTAATCAGCAACCATCATGTGTCTGATCGCAGATATAAATACCTCCATTACCGCGCTGTGGCAGACGGCGATAGGACACTAAAGGACCAAAAATGACCGCCGCCTTCGAAAATCCTTAAAATAGAAAAGACAAAGCACGCTCTGAGCCGATATATAGATCTGAAAAAGTGTGAAGCTTTTAGGTCTAATGGAAGAGGTGTGAGTGTGTCAGGGCGCACAACAAATCAATTTCAAGAGCTGTTTTTAGGAGGATGTTTTAAATCGACGCACCAATCCAGCTTTTTCTGTTCTGATACAGAGTTTGATACTAAGAATCTCCCAATACCAGTTCAGAGACATAAATCACAAAATAAATCTAAAATAAATTCATTTAGAAGCACAAATGAGATAATATTAAAAATAGGAATAGATAATAAGATCATTTTTAAGAAAACTTTTTAAGCAAAAGGTATCTCCTTTTTCTAAACAATGTTTTAGGCCTAAAGCTCAACCAAAACAAAACTCAAAGTCCAACTATATTCTTTTGAAGCAAATATTACAGCAGCCTCAATGTTACAAAATAATATTACATTTCCTTGATCTCGAAAGCTGCACATTTCACAGAAAACAAGCCAATACAATTTAAAGGGAACCTACATGTTTAAAAAACCTAAATTCAGAACCAAGGTTATGGAGCGAAGCGTCGCTGTGAAAGGAGTTAATTTATGGAATAATCTTGACAAAGAAATCAAAGAATCAAGTACAATAATGGCATTTAAAAAATACATAAAATCCAATGTAATGTGTATGTATGAAAAAGAAAACTAAATTGTTACACTGGAAAATGAAGCTTTATATTTACAATTGATTAATAATTGTGATTGAAATGGAATGTAATGAGGAAAGGTTTTACAGTCACTATCGGTGTTGGGGTTTGGAAAAGGGAAGAGGGGGCAGATAACATAAGATAACTCTTCTTTCTGCTCCCTTTCATTCAATATTTTGTATTGTTATCACAAATGTTGATGTCTTTTTATACTTTATGAATGAAATAAACAAACAAATACAAAAAACATCATATACAACTATTGTAAGAAGTTACTGAAGTCATTTTAGTCAACTGCTACTTCATTTCTTCAAGTGTAAACCTACCAAATATTCTCCCCATTCTTGTTTGTTTTGCATAAGAGAAAAGATAGTGTATTGTGTCCAGCTTCGGTGCAGACAGATGTCTCCTGACAGCGCTCCGATCGATAGGCCTCACTCTAGGTTTTAATTAGCTAATCAGTGGAACATAGGCTTTTAAGCGTGTTGAGAGCGCGGCTAAAACCAGGAGTCAATACCTATTAAAAATGTGGTTGTGCGGGTAAGGCCATTGACTAAGGCATTCAAAGCAGCTTAATGCAGTGATGAAACTAGTACAGCTCAAAAAGCTCTGAGCCGGTGTCAAAAGCCCACACTGGACCACTTTCAAACAGATAGTATCGGCAGAAGAGCAGTTCAGACATATAAAAGATTATTTCTTTGTTCATAGAAAAAAAAAAGAAGTGGTGGTACATGAAGAATGGTACAAGAAATCAAAATAAGTTCTAATTTAAAAAAAAGAAGTGAAAAACAGAACTAAATCCTTTTAAACTGTTTGCTCACTTATCGTATGTATTCAGACTGCGACGAGTTTATAAGCAATTTTCACAACCTTAAGAGACCAGAGTGGAGTTTTGCTGTCACGGTTAAGCTGACAACAATCACCATGCTAACCGTGCACTTCCTGATCCTCGGACAATAAACCGTAAAATAAAATAGTAAGTGCCTGGGTCTAGAATGTGTCTGTAGACCACAATACTTTGCATCATTTACTTCTGCAAACAATATTCTTTAGGTATATTACTAAAGGTACATGAAGTACAAGTACACTTCTTTCTTTTAACTTATCAGACTAGTTAATTAGGGACCGAGCCCGAAGGGGGACGAAGGTCCCTATTGTTGTTGCTTTGTTTCCGTATTATTATTATTAGGGACCGAGCCCCGAAGGGGGACGAAGGTCCCTATTGTTGTTGCTTTGTTTCCCTATTATTATTATTATTATTATTATTATTATTATTATTATTATTATTAGGGACCGAGCCCGAAGGGGGACGAAGGTCCCTATTGTTGTTGCTTTGTTTCCGTATTATTATTATTATTATTCTTGTTCATACACGCTGGGGCAATTTTGAGCATGTTCCCATGCTTCAAAACGAACGAAACTTTGCACGGGCATCACAAAGTGCTGCCAGTACGACCACACAAAGTCCCGTCCCCCAGTGACCCCCAGGAGCTCGATAGCGCCCCCTAGCGCGTTGTCTTTCGGGGCTGGCATACCGTTTAAGATAGGCGCACGAAATTCGGTAGGGACGTGTATCTCAATAAGACGAACAAACGCCTCACTGCAATGTCATGGCCACGCCCAACAGGAAGTGAGATAATTGGGCTTTTGTGTGATTTTTGGGTATTGGACATGGAATGGAATTTGAAACACTTCTCCTACACCGTACCTCAGATGGGCTTAAATTTTGGTGAACATAATCTGAAGATGTTGGAGATGTTAAATTGCGAAGGATTTTCAAATAGGCGGTAATATGACGATACGGCGGATCGATAAACTTAGGTATGGAATTTGAAACACTTCTCCTACACCGTACCTCAGATAGGCTTAAATTTTGGTGAACATAATCTTAAGACGTTGGAGATGTTAAATTGCGAAGGATTTTCAAATAGGCGGTAATATGACGATACGGCGGATCAATAAAATTAGGTATTTATTGAATGGGAGTGATGAGTTATGAATGGGAGGTATTTGTTGCTAGGCAACGCCCTGATCAAAGGTCTTTGATCTTTGTACCTTTGATCTGATATAGCTGCAAGCAGCAATGTGGGGACAAGCATCGAAGGTTCATGTAGGCCTCAGCATGTAGGCCACATGCAGGGTCTGACAGGGTCTAACAGAGTCTGACAGGGTCTGACAGGGTCTGACAGGGTCTGACAGGGTCTGACAGGGTCTGACAGGGTCTGACAGGGTCTGTTCTGACAGGGTATCTACAATGTCATGGCCACGCCCAACAGGAAGTGAGATAATTGTGCCAGGCACACGAAATTTGGTATGGCTGTGCGTCTCAGTAAGACGAACAAACGCAGGTGCGAGGTCCCGACCAACGCCGCTTGCGGCTTTAATTAGGGACCGAGCCCCGAAGGGGGACGAAGGTCCCTATTGTTGTTGCTTTGTTTCCCTATTATTAGGGACCGAGCCCGAAGGGGGACGAAGGTCCCTATTGTTGTTGCTTTGTTTCCGTATTATTATTATTATTATTCTTGTTCATACACGCTGGGGCAATTTTGAGCATGTTCCCATGCTTCAAAACGAACGAAACTTTGCACGGGCATCACAAAGTGCTGCCAGTACGACCACACAAAGTCCCGTCCCCCAGTGACCCCCAGGAGCTCGATAGCGCCCCCTAGCGCGTTGTCTTTCGGGGCTGGCATACCGTTTAAGATAGGCGCACGAAATTCGGTAGGGACGTGTATCTCAATAAGACGAACAAACGCCTCACTGCAATGTCATGGCCACGCCCAACAGGAAGTGAGATAATTGGGCTTTTGTGTGATTTTTGGGTATTGGACATAGAATGGAATTTGAAACACTTCTCCTACACCGTACCTCAGATGGGCTTAAATTTTGGTGAACATAATCTTAAGACGATGGAGATGTTAAATTGCGAAGGATTTTCAAATAGGCGGTAATATGACGATACGGCGGATCGATAAAGTTAGGTATGGAATTTGAAACACTTCTCCTACACCGTACCTCAGATAGGCTTAAATTTTGGTGAACATAATCTTAAGACGTTGGAGATGTTAAATTGCGAAGGATTTTCAAATAGGCGGTAATATGACGATACGGCGGATCGATAAAATTAGGTATTTATTGAATGGGAGTGATGAGTTATGAATGGGAGGTATTTGTTGCTAGGCAACGCCCTGATCAAAGGTCTTTGATCTTTGTACCTTTGATCTGATATAGCTGCAAGCAGCAATGTGGGGACAAGCATCGAAGGTTCATGTAGGCCTCAGCATGTAGGCCACATGCAGGGTCTGACAGGGTCTAACAGAGTCTGACAGGGTCTAACAGGGTCTGACAGGGTCTGTTCTGACAGGGTATCTACAATGTCATGGCCACGCCCAACAGGAAGTGAGATAATTGTGCCAGGCACACGAAATTTCGTATGGCTGTGCGTCTCAGTAAGACGAACAAACGCAGGTGCGAGGTCCCGACCAACGCCGCTTGCGGCTTTAATTATTATTATTATTAGGGACCGAGCCCGAAGGGGGACGAAGGTCCCTATTGTTGTTGCTTTGTTTCCGTATTATTATTATTATTATTCTTGTTCATACACGCTGGGGCAATTTTGAGCATGTTCCCATGCTTCAAAACAAACGAAACTTTGCACGGGCATCACAAAGTGCTGCCAGTACGACCACACAAAGTCTCGTCCCTGGGGGACCTGGGGGTCCCTGGGAGACCCCCCACTGGGTGACCCCCAGTGGGGGGTCTCCTAGACCGTACCTCAGATGGGCATAAATTTTGGTAAGCATAATCTTAAGACGTTGGAGATGTTAAATTGCGAAGGATTTTCAAATAGGCGGTAATATGACGATACGGCGGATCGATAAAGTTAGGTATGGAATTTGAAACACTTCTCCTACACCGTACCTCAGATAGGCTTAAATTTTGGTGAACATAATCTTAAGACGTTGGAGATGTTAAATTGCGAAGGATTTTCAAATAGGCGGTAATATGACGATACGGCGGATCGATAAAATTAGGTATTTATTGAATGGGAGTGATGAGTTATGAATGGGAGGTATTTGTTGCTAGGCAACGCCCTGATCAAAGGTCTTTGATCTTTGTACCTTTGATCTGATATAGCTGCAAGCAGCAATGTGGGGACAAGCATCGAAGGTTCATGTAGGCCTCAGCATGGAGGCCACATGCAGGGTCTGACAGGGTCTAACAGAGTCTGACAGGGTCTGACAGGGTCTGACAGGGTCTAACAGAGTCTGACAGGGTCTGACAGGGTCTAACAGAGTCTGACAGGGTCTGACAGGGTCTGACAGGGTCTGTTCTGACAGGGTATCTACAATGTCATGGCCACGCCCAACAGGAAGTGAGATAATTGTGCCAGGCACACGAAATTTGGTATGGGTGTGCGTCTCAGTAAGACGAACAAACGCAGGAGCGAGGTCCCGACCAACGCCGCTTGCGGCTTTAATTATTATTATTCTTGTTCTTGTTCACACTCGCTGGGGCAATTTTGAGCATGTTCCCATGCTTCAAAACGAACGAAACTTTGCACGGGCATCACAAAGTGCTGCCAGTACGACCACACAAAGTCCCGTCCCCCAGTGACCCCCAGGAGCTCGATAGCGCCCCCTAGCGCGTTGTCTTTCGGGGCTGGCATACCGTTTAAGATAGGCGCACGAAATTCGGTAGGGACGTGTATCTCAATAAGACGAACAAACGCCTCACTGCAATGTCATGGCCACGCCCAACAGGAAGTGAGATAATTGGGCTTTTGTGTGATTTTTGGGTATTGGACATAGAATGGAATTTGAAACACTTCTCCTACACCGTACCTCAGATGGGCTTAAATTTTGGTGAACATAATCTTAAGACGATGGAGATGTTAAATTGCAAAGGATTTTCAAATAGGCGGTAATATGACGATACGGCGGATCGATAAAGTTAGGTATGGAATTTGAAACACTTCTCCTACACCGTACCTCAGATAGGCTTAAATTTTGGTGAACATAATCTTAAGACGTTGGAGATGTTAAATTGCGAAGGATTTTCAAATAGGCGGTAATATGACGATACGGCGGATCGATAAAATTAGGTATTTATTGAATGGGAGTGATGAGTTATGAATGGGAGGTATTTGTTGCTAGGCAACGCCCTGATCAAAGGTCTTTGATCTTTGTACCTTTGATCTGATATAGCTGCAAGCAGCAATGTGGGGACAAGCATCGAAGGTTCATGTAGGCCTCAGCATGTAGGCCACATGCAGGGTCTGACAGGGTCTAACAGAGTCTGACAGGGTCTAACAGGGTCTGACAGGGTCTGTTCTGACAGGGTATCTACAATGTCATGGCCACGCCCAACAGGAAGTGAGATAATTGTGCCAGGCACACGAAATTTCGTATGGCTGTGCGTCTCAGTAAGACGAACAAACGCAGGTGCGAGGTCCCGACCAACGCCGCTTGCGGCTTTAATTATTATTATTCTTGTTCTTGTTCACACTCGCTGGGGCAATTTTGAGCATGTTCCCATGCTTCAAAACGAACGAAACTTTGCACGGGCATCACAATGTGCTGCCAGTACGACCACACAAAGTCCCGTCCCCCAGTGACCCCCAGGAGCTCGATAGCGCCCCCTAGCGCGTTGTCTTTCGGGGTTGGCATACCGTTTAAGATAGGCGCACGAAATTCGGTAGGGACGTGTATCTCAATAAGACGAACAAACGCCTCACTGCAATGTCATGGCCACGCCCAACAGGAAGTGAGATAATTGGGCTTTTGTGTGATTTTTGGGTATTGGACATAGAATGGAATTTGAAACACTTCTCCTACACCGTACCTCAGATGGGCTTAAATTTTGGTGAAAATAATCTTAAGACGTTGGAGATGTTAAATTGCGAAGGATTTTCAAATAGGCGGTAATATGACGATACGGCGGATCGATAAAGTTAGGTATGGAATTTGAAACACTTCTCCTACACCGTACCTCAGATAGGCTTAAATTTTGGTGAACATAATCTTAAGACGTTGGAGATGTTAAATTGCGAAGGATTTTCAAATAGGCGGTAATATGACGATACGGCGGATCGATAAAATTAGGTATTTATTGAATGGAAGTGATGAGTTATGAATGGGAGGTATTTGTTGCTAGGCAACGCCCTGATCAAAGGTCTTTGATCTTTGTACCTTTGATCTGATATAGCTGCAAGCAGCAATGTGGGGACAAGCATCGAAGGTTCATGTAGGCCTCAGCATGTAGGCCACATGCAGGGTCTGACAGGGTCTGACAGAGTCTGACAGGGTCTAACAGAGTCTGACAGGGTCTGACAGGGTCTGTTCTGACAGGGTATCTACAATGTCATGGCCACGCCCAACAGGAAGTGAGATAATTGTGCCAGGCACACGAAATTTCGTATGGCTGTGCGTCTCAGTAAGGCGAACAAACGCAGGTGCGAGGTCCCGACCAACGCCGCTTGCGGCTTTAATTAGGGACCGAGCCCCGAAGGGGGACGAAGGTCCCTATTGTTGTTGCTTTGTTTCCCTATTATTATTATTATTATTATTATTATTATTATTATTATTCTTGTTCTTGTTCACACTCGCTGGGGCAATTTTGAGCATGTTCCCATGCTTCAAAACGAACGAAACTTTGCACGGGCATCACAAAGTGCTGCCAGTACGACCACACAAAGTCCCGTCCCCCAGTGACCCCCAGGAGCTCGATAGCGCCCCCTAGCGCGTTGTCTTTCGGGGCTGGCATACCGTTTAAGATAGGCGCACGAAATTCGGTAGGGACGTGTATCTCAATAAGACGAACAAACGCCTCACTGCAATGTCATGGCCACGCCCAACAGGAAGTGAGATAATTGGGCTTTTGTGTGATTTTTGGGTATTGGACATAGAATGGAATTTGAAACACTTCTCCTACACCGTACCTCAGATGGGCTTAAATTTTGGTGAACATAATCTTAAGACGTTGGAGATGTTAAATTGCGAAGGATTTTCAAATAGGCGGTAATATGACGATACGGCGGATCGATAAAATTAGGTATTTATTGAATGGGAGTGATGAGTTATGAATGGGAGGTATTTGTTGCTAGGCAACGCCCTGATCAAAGGTCTTTGATCTTTGTACCTTTGATCTGATATAGCTGCAAGCAGCAATGTGGGGACAAGCATCGAAGGTTCATGTAGGCCTCAGCATGTAGGCCACATGCAGGGTCTGACAGGGTCTGACAGAGTCTGACAGGGTCTGACAGGGTCTAACAGAGTCTGACAGGGTCTGACAGGGTCTGACAGGGTCTGACAGGGTCTGACAGGGTCTGACAGGGTCTGTTCTGACAGGGTATCTACAATGTCATGGCCACGCCCAACAGGAAGTGAGATAATTGTCCCAGGCACACGAAATTTGGTATGGCTGTGCGTCTCAGTAAGACGAACAAACGCAGGTGCGAGGTCCCGACCAACGCCGCTTGCGGCTTTAATTAGGGACCGAGCCCGAAGGGGGACGAAGGTCCCTATTGTTGTTGCTTTGTTTCCGTATTATTATTATTATTCTTGTTCATACACGCTGGGGCAATTTTGAGCATGTTCCCATGCTTCAAAACAAACGAAACTTTGCACGGGCATCACAAAGTGCTGCCAGTACGACCACACAAAGTCTCGTCCCTGGGGGACCTGGGGGTCCCTGGGAGACCCCCCACTGGGGGACCCCCAGTGGGCGGTCTCCTAGACCGTACCTCAGATGGGCATACATTTTGGTAAGCATAATCTTAAGACGTTGGAGATGTTAAATTGCGAAGGATTTTCAAATAGGCGGTAATATGACGATACGGCGGATCGATAAAGTTAGGTATGGAATTTGAAACACTTCTCCTACACCGTACCTCAGATAGGCTTAAATTTTGGTGAACATAATCTTAAGACGTTGGAGATGTTAAATTGCGAAGGATTTTCAAATAGGCGGTAATATGACGACACGGCGGATCGATAAAGTTAGGTATTTATTGAATGGGAGTGATGAGTTATGAATGGGAGGTATTTGTTGCTAGGCAACGCCCTGATCAAAGATCTTTGATCTTTGTACCTTTGATCTGATATAGCTGCAAGCAGCAATGTGGGGACAAGCATCGAAGGTTCATGTAGGCCTCAGCATGGAGGCCACATGCAGGGTCTGACAGGGTCTGACAGAGTCTGACAGGGTCTAACAGAGTCTGACAGGGTCTGACAGGGTCTGACAGGGTCTGTTCTGACAGGGTATCTACAATGTCATGGCCACGCCCAACAGGAAGTGAGATAATTGTGCCAGGCACACGAAATTTCGTATGGCTGTGCGTCTCAGTAAGACGAACAAACGCAGGTGCGAGGTCCCGACCAACGCCGCTTGCGGCTTTAATTATTATTATTATTATTAGGGACCGAGCCCGAAGGGGGCGAAGGTCCCTATTGTTGTTGCTTTGTTTCCCTATTATTATTATTATTCTTGTTCTTGTTCACACTCGCTGGGGCAATTTTGAGCATGTTCCCATGCTTCAAAACGAACGAAACTTTGCACGGGCATCACAAAGTGCTGCCAGTACGACCACACAAAGTCCCGTCCCCCAGTGACCCCCAGGAGCTCGATAGCGCCCCCTAGCGCATTGTCTTTCGGGGCTGGCATACCGTTTAAGATAGGCGCACGAAATTCGGTAGGGACGTGTATCTCAATAAGACGAACAAACGCCTCACTGCAATGTCATGGCCACGCCCAACAGGAAGTGAGATAATTGGGCTTTTGTGTGATTTTGGGGTATTGGACATAGAATGGAATTTGAAACACTTCTCCTACACCGTACCTCAGATGGGCTTAAATTTTGGTGAACATAATCTTAAGACGTTGGAGATGTTAAATTGCGAAGGATTTTCAAATAGGCGGTAATATGACGATACGGCAGATCGATAAAGTTAGGTATGGAATTTGAAACACTTCTCCTACACCGTACCTCAGATAGGCTTAAATTTTGGTGAACATAATCTTAAGACGTTGGAGATGTTAAATTGCGAAGGATTTTCAAATAGGCGGTAATATGACGATACAGCGGATCGATAAAATTAGGTATTTATTGAATGGGAGTGATGAGTTATGAATGGGAGGTATTTGTTGCTAGGCAACGCCCTGATCAAAGGTCTTTGATCTTTGTACCTTTGATCTGATATAGCTGCAAGCAGCAATGTGGGGACAAGCATTGAAGGTTCATGTAGGCCTCAGCATGTAGGCCACATGCAGGGTCTGACAGGGTCTAACAGAGTCTGACAGGGTCTGACAGGGTCTGACAGGGTCTGACAGGGTCTGTTCTGACAGGGTATCTACAATGTCATGGCCACGCCCAACAGGAAGTGAGATAATTGTGCCAGGCACACGAAATTTGGTATGGCTGTGCGTCTCAGTAAGACGAACAAACGCAGGTGCGAGGTCCCGACCAACGCCGCTTGCGGCTTTAATTATTATTATTATTATTAGGGACCGAGCCCCGAAGGGGGACGAAGGTCCCTATTGTTGTTGCTTTGTTTCCCTATTATTATTATTATTATTATTATTAGGGACCGAGCCCGAAGGGGGACGAAGGTCCCTATTGTTGTTGCTTTGTTTCCGTATTATTATTATTATTCTTGTTCATACACGCTGGGGCAATTTTGAGCATGTTCCCATGCTTCAAAACGAACGAAACTTTGCACGGGCATCACAAAGTGCTGCCAGTACGACCACACAAAGTCCCGTCCCCCAGTGACCCCCAGGAGCTCGATAGCGCCCCCTAGCGCGTTGTCTTTCGGGGCTGGCATACCGTTTAAGATAGGCGCACGAAATTCGGTAGGGACGTGTATCTCAATAAGACGAACAAACGCCTCACTGCAATGTCATGGCCACGCCCAACAGGAAGTGAGATAATTGGCCTTTTGTGTGATTTTTGGGTATTGGACATAGAATGGAATTTGAAACACTTCTCCTACACCGTACCTCAGATGGGCTTAAATTTTGGTGAACATAATCTTAAGACGTTGGAGATGTTAAATTGCGAAGGTTTTTCAAATAGGCGGTAATATGACGATACGGCGGATCGATAAATTTAGGTATGGAATTTGAAACACTTCTCCTACACCGTACCTCAGATAGGCTTAAATTTTGGTGAACATAATCTTAAGACGTTGGAGATGTAAAATTGCGAAGGATTTTCAAATAGGCGGTAATATGATGATACGGCGGATCGATAAAGTTAGGTATTTATTGAATGGGAGTGATGAGTTATGAATGGGAGGTATTTGTTGCTAGGCAACGCCCTGATCAAAGATCTTTGATCTTTGTACCTTTGATCTGATATAGCTGCAAGCAGCAATGTGGGGACAAGCATCGAAGGTTCATGTAGGCCTCAGCATGGAGGCCACATGCAGGGTCTGACAGGGTCTGACAGAGTCTGACAGGGTCTAACAGAGTCTGACAGGGTCTGACAGGGTCTGACAGGGTCTGACAGGGTCTGTTCTGACAGGGTATCTACAATGTCATGGCCACGCCCAACAGGAAGTGAGATAATTGTTCTGACAGGGTATCTACAATGTCATGGCCACGCCCAACAGGAAGTGAGATAATTGTGCCAGGCACACGAAATTTGGTATGGCTGTGCGTCTCAGTAAGACGAACAAACGCAGGTGCGAGGTCCCGACCAACGCCGCTTGCGGCTTTAATTATTATTATTCTTGTTCTTGTTCACACTCGCTGGGGCAATTTTGAGCATGTTCCCATGCTTCAAAACGAACGAAACTTTGCACGGGCATCACAAAGTGCTGCCAGTACGACCACACAAAGTCCCGTCCCCCAGTGACCCCCAGGAGCTCGATAGCGCCCCCTAGCGCGTTGTCTTTCGGGGCTGGCATACCGTTTAAGATAGGCGCACGAAATTCGGTAGGGACGTGTATCTCAATAAGACGAACAAACGCCTCACTGCAATGTCATGGCCACGCCCAACAGGAAGTGAGATAATTGGGCTTTTGTGTGATTTTTGGGTATTGGACATAGAATGGATTTTGAAACACTTCTCCTACACCGTACCTCAGATGGGCTTAAATTTTGGTGAACATAATCTTAAGACGTTGGAGATGTTAAATTGCGAAGGATTTTCAAATAGGCGGTAATATGACGATACGGCGGATCGATAAAGTTAGGTATGGAATTTGAAACACTTCTCCTACACCGTACCTCAGATAGGCTTAAATTTTGGTGAACATAATCTTAAGACGTTGGAGATGTTAAATTGCGAAGGATTTTCAAATAGGCGGTAATATGACGATACGGCGGATCGATAAAGTTAGGTATTTATTGAATGGGAGTGATGAGTTATGAATGGGAGGTATTTGTTGCTAGGCAACGCCCTGATCAAAGGTCTTTGATCTTTGTACCTTTGATCTGATATAGCTGCAAGCAGCAATGTGGGAACAAGCATCGAAGGTTCATGTAGGCCTCAGCATGGAGGCCACATGCAGGGTCTGACAGGGTCTGACAGAGTCTGACAGGGTCTAACAGAGTCTGACAGGGTCTGACAGGGTCTGACAGGGTCTGACAGGGTCTGACAGGGTATCTACAATGTCATGGCCACGCCCAACAGGAAGTGAGATAATTGTGCCAGGCACACGAAATTTGGTATGGCTGTGCGTCTCAGTAAGACGAACAAACGCAGGTGCGAGGTCCCGACCAACGCCGCTTGCGGCTTTAATTAGGGACCGAGCCCCGAAGGGGGACGAAGGTCCCTATTGTTGTTGCTTTGTTTCCCTATTATTATTATTATTAGGGACCGAGCCCGAAGGGGGACGAAGGTCCCTATTGTTGTTGCTTCGTTTCCGTATTATTATTATTATTATTATTATTATTATTCTTGTTCATACACGCTGGGGCAATTTTGAGCATGTTCCCATGCTTCAAAACGAACGAAACTTTGCACGGGCATCACAAAGTCCTGCCAGTACGACCACACAAAGTCCCGTCCCCCAGTGACCCCCAGGAGCTCGATAGCGCCCCCTAGCGCGTTGTCTTTCGGGGCTGGCATACCGTTTAAGATAGGCGCACGAAATTCGGTAGGGACGTGTATCTCAATAAGACGAACAAATGCCTCACTGCAATGTCATGGCCACGCCCAACAGGAAGTGAGATAATTGGCCTTTTGTGTGATTTTGGGGTATTTGACATAGAATGGAATTTGAAACACTTCTCCTACACCGTACCTCAGATGGGATTAAATTTTGGTGAACATAATTTTAAGACGTTGGAGATGTTAAATTGCGAAGGATTTTCAAATAGGCGGTAATATGACGATACGGCGGATCGATAAAGTTAGGTATGGAATTTGAAACACTTCTCCTACACCGTACCTCAGATAGGCTTAAATTTTGGTGAACATAATCTTAAGATGTTGGAGATGTTAAATTGCGAAGGATTTTCAAATAGGCGGTAATATGACGATACGGCGGATCAATAAAGTTAGGTATTTATTGAATGGGAGTGATGAGTTATGAATGGGAGGTATTTGTTGCTAGGCAACGCCCTGATCAAAGGTCTTTGATCTTTGTACCTTTGATCTGATATAGCTGCAAGCAGCAATGTGGGGACAAGCATCGAAGGTTCATGTAGGCCTCAGCATGTAGGCCACATGCAGGGTCTGACAGGGTCTAACAGAGTCTGACAGGGTCTGACAGAGTCTGACAGGGTCTGACAGGGTCTGACAGGGTCTGTTCTGACAGGGTATCTACCATGTCATGGCTACGCCCAACAGGAAGTGAGATAATTGTGCCAGGCACACGAAATTTGGTATGGCTGTGCGTCTCAGTAAGACGAACAAACGCAGGTGCGAGGTCCCGACCAACGCCGCTTGCAGCTTTAATTAGGGACCGAGCCCCGAAGGGGGACGAAGGTCCCTATTGTTGTTGCTTTGTTTCCCTATTATTATTATTCTTGTTCTTGTTCACACTCGCTGGGGCAATTTTGAGCATGTTCCCATGCTTCAAAACGAACGAAACTTTGCACGGGCATCACAAAGTGCTGCCAGTACGACCACACAAAGTCCCGTCCCCCAGTGACCCCCAGGAGCTCGATAGCGCCCCCTAGCGCGTTGTCTTTCGGGGCTGGCATACCGTTTAAGATAGGCGCACGAAATTCGGTAGGGACGTGTATCTCAATAAGACGAACAAACGCCTCACTGCAATGTCATGGCCACGCCCAACAGGAAGTGAGATAATTGGGCTTTTGTGTGATTTTTGGGTATTGGACATAGAATGGAATTTGAAACACTTCTCCTACATCGTACCTCAGATGGGCTTAAATTTTGGTGAACATAATCTTAAGACGTTGGAGATGTTAAATTGCGAAGGATTTTCAAATAGGCGGTAATATGACGATACGGCGGATCGATAAAGTTAGGTATGGAATTTGAAACACTTCTCCTACACCGTACCTCAGATGGGCTTAAATTTTGGTGAACATAATCTTAAGACGTTGGAGATGTTAAATTGCGAAGGATTTTCAAATAGGCGGTAATATGACGATACGGCGGATCGATAAAATTAGGTATTTATTGAATGGGAGTGATGAGTTATGAATGGGAGGTATTTGTTGCTAGGCAACGCCCTGATCAAAGGTCTTTGATCTTTGTACCTTTGATCTGATATAGCTGCAAGCAGCAATGTGGGGACAAGCATCGAAGGTTCATGTAGGCCTCAGCATGTAGGCCACATGCAGGGTCTGACAGGGTCTAACAGAGTCTGACAGGGTCTAACAGAGTCTGACAGGGTCTGACAGGGTCTGTTCTGACAGGGTATCTACAATGTCATGGCCACGCCCAACAGGAAGTGAGATAATTGTGCCAGGCACACGAAATTTCGTATGGCTGTGCATCTCAGTAAGACGAACAAACGCAGGTGCGAGGTCCCGACCAACGCCGCTTGCGGCTTTAATTATTATTATTCTTGTTCTTGTTCACACTCGCTGGGGCAATTTTGAGCATGTTCCCATGCTTCAAAACGAACGAAACTTTGCACGGGCATCACAAAGTGCTGCCAGTACGACCACACAAAGTCCCGTCCCCCAGTGACCCCCAGGAGCTCGATAGCGCCCCCTAGCGCGTTGTCTTTCGGGGCTGGCATACCGTTTAAGATAGGCGCACGAAATTCGGTAGGGACGTGTATCTCAATAAGACGAACAAACGCCTCACTGCAATGTCATGGCCACGCCCAACAGGAAGTGAGATAATTGGGCTTTTGTGTGATTTTTGGGTATTGGACATAGAATGGAATTTGAAACACTTCTCCTACACCGTACCTCAGATGGGCTTAAATTTTGGTGAACATAATCTTAAGACGTTGGAGATGTTAAATTGCGAAGGATTTTCAAATAGGCGGTAATATGACGATATGGCGGATCGATAAAGTTAGGTATGGAATTTGAAACACTTCTCCTACACCGTACCTCAGATAGGCTTAAATTTTGGTGAACATAATCTTAAGACGTTGGAGATGTTAAATTGCGAAGGATTTTCAAATAGGCGTTAATATGACGATACGGCGGATCGATAAAATTAGGTATTTATTGAATGGGAGTGATGAGTTATGAATGGGAGGTATTTGTTGCTAGGCAACGCCCTGATCAAAGGTCTTTGATCTTTGTACCTTTGATCTGATATAGCTGCAAGCAGCAATGTGGGGACAAGCATCGAAGGTTCATGTAGGCCTCAGCATGTAGGCCACATGCAGGGTCTGACAGGGTCTGACAGAGTCTGACAGGGTCTAACAAAGTCTGACAGGGTCTGACAGGGTCTGACAGGGTCTGTTCTGACAGGGTATCTACAATGTCATGGCCACGCCCAACAGGAAGTGAGATAATTGTGCCAGGCACACGAAATTTCGTATGGCTGTGCGTCTCAGTAAGACGAACAAACGCAGGTGCGAGGTCCCGACCAACGCCGCTTGCGGCTTTAATTATTATTATTATTATTCTTGTTCATACACGCTGGGGCAATTTTGAGCATGTTCCCATGCTTCAAAACGAACGAAACTTTGCACGGGCATCACAAAGTGCTGCCAGTACGACCACACAAAGTCTCGTCCCCCAGTGACCCCCAGGAGCTCGATAGCGCCCCCTAGCGCGTTGTCTTTCGGGGCTGGCATACCGTTTAAGATAGGCGCACGAAATTCGGTAGGGATGTGTATCTCAATAAGACGAACAAATGCCTCACTGCAATGTCATGGCCACGCCCAACAGGAAGTGAGATAATTGGCCTTTTGTGTGATTCTGGGGTATTTGACTTAGAATGGAATTTGAAACACTTCTCCTACACCGTACCTCAGATGGGCTTAAATTTTGGTGAACATAATCTTAAGATGTTGGAGATGTTAAATTGCGAAGGATTTTCAAATAGGTGGTAATATGACGATACAGTGGATCGATAAAGTTAGGTATGGAATTTGAAACACTTCTCCTACACCGTACCTCAGATAGGCTTAAATTTTGGTGAACATAATCTTAAGACGTTGGAGATGTTAAATTGCAAAGGATTTTCAAATAGGCGGTAATATGACAATACGGCGGATCAATAAAGTTAGGTATTTATTGAATGGGAGTGATGAGTTATGAATGGGAGGTATTTGTTGCTAGGCAACGCCCTGATCAAAGGTCTTTGATCTTTGTACCTTTGATCTGATATAGCTGCAAGCAGCAATGTGGGGACAAGCATCGAAGGTTCATGTAGGCCTCAGCATGTAGGGCACATGCAGGGTCTGACAGGGTCTAACAGAGTCTGACAGAGTCTGACAGGGTCTGACAGGGTCTGACAGGGTCTGTTCTGACAGGGTATCTACAATGTCATGGCCACGCCCAACAGGAAGTGAGATAATTGTGCCAGGCACACGAAATTTGGTATGGCTGTGCGTCTCAGTAAGACGAACAAACGCAGGTGCGAGGTCCCGACCAACGCCGCTTGCGGCTTTAATTAACTTTGTATTTGAATGTCAACGGATTAAGTGTGATAAATATGACGACACTACAGACCTAATACCCATAGTTGTATTTGTGGATTTTCTATTACAACTAGGCTCCTTTCACTGTCTATTCACCATGAAATCTAAGCAGATAATTAGCAAAAAGAATATTTAAAAGCAAGATAAAGTTATTGTATGGCCTTAGGCTGGGTTTGAAGGTATAGTAAAGTACTTGCAAATAGCGTTGACTGGTTTTGTGTGTATTGTCACAAACTTGACAAATGTATCCACTGAACACTGTCCTTTGTTGAGAGATGTTTTCAGTGTGTGGCATGTTCAGCTGTTAAGGTCATCCATTAATCATACTTCAAAATGTGTTGACAATGTTGTAGATCAGCTCAAAGATTAGTGTCAGTGTGTGGAGGGTTTGTGTTGACTTAAATGGAGCCAAACTCTGCCCTTTAAATCCTCAAAAGGAAACTCAAGGTCCATGGCCAAGATCTGAACTTGGCACATGCTGTAAAAAAACAAAAAGTTATGATTAAGGAAAAATAGTACAATGTGAATATGTTTTGTGAGAATTGAAACATGTTAACTGCTATATTTTTTAACTTATGTAATATTTTAATTCTCTAATTCTGTTTTTTCATTGTCTGTAAGCCACAATCATAACAAATCAAGAATCAAGAAATAAACTCTATGAGTCTATGTATATAATATATAATAAGTATGTAACAGGTGTATTTATTGCTCAAAAAAACAAAACAAAACTGTGAATGGGGTTGCCTCTCCACAGCTATGACCTGTAAGTTCCCCTGGTGGTGTCCTCTGCTTGTCTCTGGAGATAAATAAATGTCAGGCAAATCAATAAAATCTTCATGGAGACAAGCATCAGCCTCCACCAGAAAGAAGAAAAGATAATTACTTCTACTATGATTACTACGGAAGTCGACAGAGGCCATAAGCAATTATATATTGTGTTATCCTGAGATAATGAGAGAATTAATTGATGAAAACAAAACAGTTATTTTGAGATCTCGAGAAAACAACTGAAACGTCTACCGCCTCGTTGTGACAGGCTGACTTCGGGCCTATTTAGACGTGTTTTTGGTCATTAGAATGTCTGGAATAATAGATAAAAGGAGAAATTCAATTTGTCAACTGGACAAAGTTTGTTTGGTCGAAAACGTTTCACCACTCATCCGAGAGGCTTCGTCAGCTCTGGTTTTCAAACTGGTTAGACCCTGTTTATAGCAGGGTCTAACCAGGGTCTAACCAGTTTGAAAACCAGAGCTGACGAAGCCTCTCGGATGAGTGGTGAAACGTTTTCGACCAAACAAACTTTGTCCAGTTGACAAATTGAATTTCTCTTTTTATCATGGATTCTACCTGGACGACTGAGGGACTCTTCACGTCTGGAATAATAATCAATCAGCTGATAAGGCAATATTTTGATCAGGGGTTGACACAGGGGGAGACTGCATTACAGGGCTCTCAAGTCTCATGCATTGAGAGTGTGACACTCGCAATTCAATTTTTTTTTTTTTGTGCCCAGAAAATCGGTCTGTGTGGCTCAGTTTATGTAGGCACCGCGCGTTTTCAGCGAAAAAAACTCTACCCCTCCTCCCCGTCCCACTCCTCAGAAAAAAATCAGCCAATCAGAAAATAGATTGTTCTGTTGTTGGGCAGACTGTAGAGTGTAGTTTCAGCTGCTAAGCGCACACTGCGGTGATGATAAAACAAACTGAGAACCATCAGGTAATAACTTCATTTATATAACTCTCATTATTTGCTTTGTAGTTTAAGTTTGCTCTTTAGACAAACATTTACAGCAGGGCTCTCAAGTCTCACGCATTGAGAGAGACAATTCGACGCGTTCACACGCTCACACGGCATTTCTCACGCAATTCAAGCCCCAACCCCCCCACCCCCCTTCCCCCCGCTCCTCGGGAAAAATTGTTCACTCGCACCCCCCCACCCACCCGCCGCTCCTCGGAAATTACACAGTCTCACGCACGACCCCACTCAAAACTTGAGAGCCCTGGCATTATGTCTTAATTTGGGATAATTTCAAGTCTTGTTTTGTTTTCTCGAGATCACAACTTAATTGTGTCGTTATTAAGGTGGAAAATAATCCTTACGAACATGGCCTCTGTCAGCTTCCGTAGATTACTTTTCATCATGCTCTTTTTATTTATCCTATTGTTATTTCTTGTACATAATAATATTATAATGCCAACTTTTACAAGCTTGCTTTGTCTTTTTTCTAATGTAGTGATTAACACATTTCAGTATCAACATGCAATAGTGTCTCCTGCCAAGTCATTCTTCAATAAATGTAGCAGAAAAATGAAAGCGAATCGAAATATGCTCCAAAACGCATTCTTCTTCTCATTGCTGCAAGCTTATATTTGCACAGCTGTAGTGAGCACATGGTGTGAATCAGACAGCGTAGCCGGCGCTGCCTGTTACAGGTGGAGGCTGCACGTGTTGAGGGGTTGGGATGTCGCCAGAATGTCTTCCCACTTATTTACAACGGGACAAGGTCAGGAGCAGAGCAAACAGGCAGAGCAAATGTTTTAATATTTGTTCATAGTTGTAGACACATGCAGTGGGAACTTTTCAACACATATATTTTACATATTTGTTTTTGATTTTATGGTAGGGTTGTCAAAAGAATTAACTAAAAACAAACCGGAAATACAATAAAAATAAAGCTGCCTTCACACTTGTCCTAGTCTGGTCCTGGTTTAATCCTAGTTTAGCTCTGAATGTGGACTTCATTTGGTTCTAGTCAAGTTTAGTTCTGGGTTTGGTCCCAATTTTGATGTGGTTTGTTTGCAAGTGAACTCACCCTCAATAAATTACTACATCAAATGATACAAATAAGGTTAATTTGTGCCATAATAACAAAGGATCTGCTTGTCTAAAAATCTAAAAATTCATCTTACGTGGTAGCCCACATTTATATGTTATTTTATTTAATTTTTTTTCTGGCAATAGCTTTTGCTCATTAAATCCAGATTGACATCTCTCTGTATTTTTATACAGATTGATATCAGTCTGGCCCCCACGCCCTCCTTCACGCCTTGACTTGTTTCTTTAGTGACGCATGTGAAACAAAGGAGCTCATTGTTTGCATACGATTTACAAATAAAATCAAATTTATCTCACCTCAGATTAACAGAGATTTTGCAAAAATGCCATATTTTTCAGACCCCTGTGATATTTTTTCCTTTATTTTTTCCAATATGGACGGACCATCTGTGTCCCTGATTGGCTAATCCAATGTCAATCTAATCCATCTGTCAGTCACACCTATTTGAAAACGGGGAGATTTGAAAAGAGGGAGACAGTGACCAGAATCACATCTTCGTATTGAAGTATTGAAGAAGTGTGAATTCTGGATCCTAGGCAACTTTGCTCATGCCCCAAAGAGATGTTACCAAACCAGGTCTGGACTGGGACAAAAAAAACGGCCCTGGCATTTTTGGCTTAGACCGGCCCCTCATAATTAGTCCTGGTTTAGTCCTGGTTCAATCCTGGTTTAGTCCTGGTTCAGACCTGATTTAGTCCTGATTTAGTCCTGGTTCAGACCTGATTTAGTCCTGGTTCAGACCTGATTTAGTCCTGGTTTAGTCCTGGTTCAAATCCTGATTTAGTCCTGGTTTAGTCCTGGGTCAGACCTGATTTAGTCCTGATTTAGTTCTGGTTCAATCCTGATTTAGTCCTGGTTTAGTCCTGGGTCAGACCTGATTTAGTCCTGATTTAGTTCTGGTTCAATCCTGATTTAGTCCTGGTTTAGACCTGATTAGTCCTGGTTTACTCCTGGTTCAGACCTGACTTAGTCCTGATTTAGACCTGATTAATACTGGTTTAGACCTGATTAGTCCTGGTTTAGTCCTGGTTCAATCCTGGTTTAGTCCTGGTTCAGACCTGATTTAGTCCTGATTTAGTCCTGATTAGTCCTGGTTTAGTCCTGGTTTAGTCCTAGTTTAGTCCTGGTTTAGTCCTAGTTTAGTCCTGGTTTAGTCCTGGTTCAATCCTGATTTAGTCCTGGTTCAGTTCTAAATTGTGGGCCTGTCTCTAAGAAAAAAAAAAAAAAAAGAACGGTATCAGCCCCTAGGACTGTCGGCCCACCGGGAAAATGCCCGGTATGCCCAATTACCAGTCCAGGCCTGTACCAAACCGAAAATGACAGTATTGGCAGCAAACATAGCGTTTGACTTTTCAAATGATGTGTCGTGTAAAACCTGATTTAGAGACCTGGATATTGCTGTTTTCTGCTGATGCAAGAAAGTGGAAGGTGAACATGGTTTATTGAAACGTTTGGCTTCCTCTGTTTAAACACCGTCATCCATCTGCGGGACAAGCCCATTATTACAGTTTGATTTAGCACCGCAGTGATAATACAGCCCTGCGTAAAAACAACACTCCTGGAGCAGCTCGGAGCTATTCTCACGTAGAGTTCGTGCTTCAATCTGGGCGAGCTCTCGTGTAACATTTGCCTTTTGATACGGTCATAAAATGTGTCACCCTAACCTAGAACACATTACGCAACGGGACTTATGTAACACAGCAGCCAGATGAATACTCCCTGCCCCATAACTGAACTGTGATAGTCTGAAGGGAGAGCAACAACGTACAGTACAGAGGAATAAGCTTGGCTTCTCAACACAACACAGAGGGAGTGGGGGGAAGAGGCACACAGACTGGAGCAATGAAAAGATCATTTACAATAAATACATGTGTACATATTTTGTTCCTATATTTATGATCTACAGAGCATTTTAATATAAGCTATGAACTATTTTCTTTATGAGTATTGCATTCCAAGTTTAATGTCTTTATAACACATGGTGGCTGCTTGCAAGATCATGGTCCATATCCAATTTCATGTGATTTTGAAAGCACGTGGAAACCTATGCAAGGGATAACTCATTTTGAAAAGTTTAAATCCATTTAAAGAGCATTTACAAGCTGTGAAAGGCACCTACTCTAATATCATAATATAATAATAGCTTGTTATAGGTAGTTGGCACTGACAGTATTTGGGGTGTATGAACAAAACACAGTGTTTTCCTTACAATTTAATTTTTTAATAGATGATTTTAGCCTAAATAAAATGGCTGTACTACTCCTCCTACCGACTATGTGCAGTTACTCTGAGAATAACAAGGTTAAAGAGCAACAGTATACTGAGAAAAATGATTCAGGAGGTTAGTTTGAATTACTTAAAAACATGAGCTTTTTCAGCATAAAAAACACAATTTGTTACATGCCTATTATTTTATTAAGTTGATAGCTTATTTCAAGAAGTTGATCTAAATTAAAAATATAGAAAGCTGTCTCAACTCAGAAATACATTGATTTTGGATAAGCATTTTTGCTTTCACTTAACAAGGAAAAGTATTAAGTTAGTAAAACTTCATAATATTAAGTTAGTGCAGCTTCCAATCATAGACGCATGCAGAGGAAGTGATCAACGCCCATTTTACGTATGCTACCAGACTGCAAGGTGCAACAGCGAGGGGAGACCGCCTGATTTGGTGAGTAATTATATATTTTTAATTTCTTAATTTTATGTCCAATCAGCAAGTAACTAGCAGCGCTCAGTCGAGTTACACAACACTAAAACTGAAGCGTCCACAGCGTGCTTTGTCCTCAGCGTTTAGATAATGTCTCCAAAGTAACTTGGGTTGAACGGTGAAAATGAACAGTAAATATCGGACTGGGTTTGTGTTTTTGTGAACTTTGGGGAGGTTTGAGGGAATGTTTGCTCTCGGCGCGAGAGGAGGAGAGAGTAGAGTCGGGCTGCTGCGAAGCCGAGCGCGCGTTATTTGAATTTTTGAGATGTCGCGTTTCACTTGTATTCGGAGACGAAAACTTTACGTAGCCTAAAGGCGTTTCGTAACTTTGATTAAGGTGAGGCATGTAAATCGTTTGGAGCAATGTATGCCCGTGAAAGCGGGATAGAGAGACCAAGAGATCCTTGCTCATTCACACACTCGTGCATGCACATACACGACATGCAGACATTGGTGAAGATTGCGCGGTGGAAAATTGACTGGTAAATATCGGACTGGGTTTGTGGACTTTGGGGAAGTTTGAGAGAAGGTTTGGTGTTGGGGCGACGCCATTAAACACACAGGTTTTAGGCCTTTACCACGTGGTGCTCCACAGGCGGTAAAAAATAATTCATGTGATTTGTTCACTAAACCTAAAATAAGCAGTATTTATAGCATAAAAACAGCATTTTCTGTAATTATGTGAATTACTGAGTTTATCATTTAATTTAGTCTCATATTCTCAGCACTGATGTGTTTGTTTATATTTTGGTAATGTTTTGATGTAGATTAATGAAGAGTTTCGAAGACTGACCATGGTCAACCTGGAGCCAACTTTTATGGCAAAACTGGACCAGCACACCCCAAAGATTTTTTTCCTTGATGTCCTCAAAAGGGGGAGCTGCAAAACCGAAGATCCATCGCATACAGAGCATGCTTCTAGAGGTAATTATTTGGCTTTTTTCTCTTGATATTTTTTAACACATTTTGTTCTATAAAGTGAGAGGGTTAGTCAGTTATAATTTATACATTGTCCTTGACTTTGGGTAACTACGTGTGACAGTGTGTGTGCACGCGCACACGCACAAAGAGTTTGGTGCCTCTTGTAACTATGATGTTCACCCTCAGGAGGAGCCATCTTCAATTGAGAAAAAGAGAGAGGCTGCAATCCGGGGCTTAATCCTGTACCTTGGAGAAAGGATGATGATCTACTTAAAGATGATGTGGTAAGTAAAGCTCTCCAACTCACACCCAACATTTATTTAAACTATATAACACAAGTAGGAGGCATGGACACCTGCCTAGATGATTTCTGCTGACCTGGCCTCATCTAGAGTTGGCTTTTGAAGACAGGTGTGAGGGCTTGTTGTATGCCTTTAGGGCCATCATCACAGTAGAACGCATTTACTGAAGGCACTGCATATGTCATTAAAGGTCTGAGTGCCGACACTGAATACACTGTACAATTACCAAATATGAGGGAAAATCAATGATGGCTCCCACAGTAACACAGTTTCCAAGATCCTTGCCCAAAATGGCAAGACTCATCACTTTTCACACATACAGTTATCAAGGCTTAATATATCCAGAAATAATCAAGCTATGCTATTCCTAAGTACAATGTCTCAAATACTGAGGGGACATGATGTTTTTTAGGCCTGTATCTTCCTTCAATCTAAAACTAGAGGTGTCCAAATCTGCCTGTAAATTCTGTATGCAATTCACAGGCTTGAAAAGTGGACAGGGCACCCTAACTTTGGAGGGCCTCATCTCCAAAACAGCTAGATGTAAGATGCTAAAATCTAGGATTCTTTCCATTGGTAAATTGATGAGGGTCACCTGGGGAAATTCTGGGAAATCGTGTGAATTGACATGGAATGAAATAGTCATTAGGTGAAGAAAAGGATAGGCCTTAAACCATGGTAACGTGGTTTTAACAGTTAAACATGGTGATGGTAGCATCTTTCTGTGGCAACCTCAGACACAGGAAGCCTTGCTTCTATGGGTGTCCAATTCTGGTTGTGGATAAACATTGTCCATGACCTCCAGATAACGTTGTGTACCTTTCTCCATATTCACTGTAATGGGTTATCTTAGTTATATAGTCAGTGAAGAGTTGAAAGAGTTTTTAAGAACCCCTTTATCGACACTCTCCAGGACAGAATTTAGGTACAAGCATAGTCTGTCAATATGTACGCTATATTGCCAAAAGTATTTGATCACCTGCCTTGACTCACATATAGACTTTAGTGTCATCCCATTCCTGTTTTTTTTAAAATTTCTTTTGTCCTGTTTAGGATGTTGAAGATGAAGAAGTGATTAAAATCATCACCACCAGAGCCGACCCACAGAGGGCCCGAGTTGTCATTGAGGGGACCTCCGTCCTCCAAGACGTTGACATACCGAGGGCTTGTGCCCTGCTGATGGGTCTGATGTATGCGCTAAACCTGTGCTATCCCAAAAAGCTGAAGAACACTTTTGAGGTTTTCCAAACAATTTTTCTGGAGTTAGACAGCCTGAAAGCCAGCCACAAGGTGATGTCTTTAAAAGCCAAACTTCGGGTGTAATGTGCATAATGGACCTTTCCGCGGCGCTGTTGTGACCCAAAAGTTCCGGATGATGCAACCATCGGCCTCTCCCAGCCTTTCTTCGCACTGCCAGAGCGTTATAGAATGTTGCCATTGTCACATTGAACTGGCCGCGGAGTTGCCGTGGCTGTATGCTGACCCAGAAGTTCCGGCCTGCCAACTCAGGCTATTTACATTAAAATGTCACCCTTTTCATTCATTTCATTTACCATAAGATACAGGGTTGTACGGTACATCAAGACACTTTTACTTTTTTTTCATCTGCGCTGGCAACTGGTTTCAAATTCCCTGTGGTCAAGTCCCATTGTTATTGTAACACAGCACACCACAGCCCATAGTGCACAACAAAACTGTATTTATGCCGCACCCATCCAAGGGGGCAATTTCTTAACAGCGAAACTCTGATGTATTTTTTTTTTGCCGTATGCCCTTTAGCATCCTCTTTGACCACGGGGAATTTGAAACCAGTTGCCAGCGCAGATAAAAAAAAGTAAAAGTGTCTTGATGTACCATACAACTTTGTATCTTATGGTAAATGAAATGAATGAAAAGGGTGACATTTTAATGTAAATAGCCTGAGTTGGCAGCCCGGAACTTCTGGGTCAGCATACAGCCGCGGCCAGTTCAATGTGACAATGGCAACATTCTATAACGCTCTGGCAGTGCAAAGAAAGGCTGGGAGAGGGCTATTGTTGCGTCATCCGGAACTTTTTGGCAGCCCGGAACTTTTGGGTCACGACAGCCCCACCCACCCCTTACCATGTGTTGCTACATCAAGCAAGCAAGGTGCCTTTCCAGTGTCTTTGCATTGAAATGAATGGAGGGGTGATATGTTTTCGCGTCAATTTCATATTTGCTCAAAGAAAAAATCGCCACTCTGCTTCTTTATCCACAGCTTTCATTTCTGTTCTTGGGCTTTGGATTTTGGGTAGGGATACAACTTAACCTCTCGTTCGAGACTTTTTGGGTATCTGCTATCTGATTTGCAAACTCCAAAGGCACAGCGTTTAATTTTCTTTCGATGAGAGGGCTTCTCTCCCATAGACTCCCATTCATTTTTATTGCTGGCTTGACTGAAGACACTTAAACACCATTGCTTTTCTATGATTGGTCAGTAGCTGTTTTGGGGTGGGGCCGCGGAAAGGTCCATTGCATCACATTGCCTATGTTAAAGTGGTAGTTCGGCATTGTCCACATAAAACACTGTTTGTAGGTTGTCTGGGAAGACTTCGAGCCATTTCTGATCATAATTTGGACATAAGGTGCTGAACAAAGCATTTTAGGTTTCTCTGGTACACCCTTTACATTGACTCCAAGGGTTCACTCGAACAATCATTCATAAAACGGCATTAAACTTTCATTTTCCAAGACATGGAACTCACTGTGTTATCAGGGGCTGACGGTGATACGTTGACAACAAAAATCGTTGCGAAGCATGCCTTCTAACAGTTGTTTTAGCATTTGGTGGAAGTCACCACAACTGCCAAAACTACAGGCTGCTTAAAAAAACACCCTTTTCCGGTCCCGTTTCCAGTCGGCGGAGAGGACAGAAATCGCAAATATAACTTGTCTGGATGCATATTTTCCAGCGCATCGCTGTCCACCACTGAACACTTGGTGAGTTCCATGTCTTTGAAAATGAAAGTTTAATGCCGTTTTATGAACGATTGTTCGAGTGAACCATTGGAGTCAATGTAAAGGTGGGGGGCTGTATTCGGAGAAACCTAAAATGCTCGGTTCAGCAGCAAATGTCCAAATTATGATCAGAATGTCTCAGTCATCACAGACAACCTACAGCAATGCGTAAAATAATAGCAGTGCCACATGACTGACCAAATAAATCACTGTTTTTGGTAGAAATTATAGTATTACATGTCAAATAATTTACCAGTAGGTGTAGTAGTCGGAGAAACCAATAGAGACCCAACATTCATAATATGCATGCTCCTGAATCCATGTAATTGGATAATTAATTGAAACAGGAGTGGTCAGAAAATAGTGTCTGCATTTTTCATTACAAAGCATCCCTGTGAATTACAAAACTAATATTTAGTTGTATATAATCACTGTTATTGAAATCTGCTTCACGTCTGTCCTGCATGGAGTAGGCAAACTTCTGGTACCTGTAAGCGGGTATTTCAGCCCAGTATGATTTCAGAACCTTCCACAATTCCTCTGCAGTTCTTGGTTTCGCCTCAAAAACAGCATTTCTGATGTCAGCCCACAGGTTTTATATTGGATTAAGTTCTGGGATTGAGCACGTCACTCCATAACCTTAGTTGTTTGTTTTGAAAGCAAAATGGTACACACCTACTGATGTGTTTGAGTATTGTTGTCTTGGTTAAAACCCCATTTCAATGGCATTTCTTCAGTATAAGACAGCATGACCTATTCAAGTATTTTGATACAAGATAATTGATCCATGATCCCTGGTATGCAATTAATAGGCCCAACACCATAGTAAGAGAAACAGGCCCATTTCATGATGCTTACTCCACCATACCACGCTTCAGAGTGTACTGTGGCTGCAATTCAGTGTTTGTGGGTCATCTGACAAACCCTCTGTGGCCCTTGAATCCAAAAAACTATCTTAATTTCATCAGTCAACAAAACGTTTCTCTATTTCTCTATAAGCCATATGTATGTATGTATGTCTATATGTTCTTGGCATATGTTCTTGGTTCATGGTACAGTTGAAGTCTATATTATAAGCCCCCTCTACAAAATTGTACAAAAAGTAGGACTTTGCTGGGGGCTTTTTGTTTGATATACAAAATAAGTTTAAAATGATATTAAGTGTGTGTAAGTGTGTGTAAGTGTGTGTGTGTGTGTGTGTGTGTCTGAATATGCATTTTATATTTTGTATGTGAATAATAATTGCAAAATAAAAAGTTTTGGTTTTGAAAATTTAATTGTGTGTTCTATTTTTTAGTAAAATAAGTTGGTAAAACTTAAAAAATGCAGTGAGATCATTTAAAAGGGTGTTGAATGATATTAAATTTAGTTAGTTAGAATTACTCACAACAATAATCTTTTCACAGATTATACTACAAATCTTTTTGGGAAGTTAAGTGTGTTCAACATAACGAAGCTTTTAAAAGCCAACGGATATTGAGTGTAGCTTACTGAACAATTTAAGTTGGCAGTTAGGAAATTAAGTTTGTTCAACAGGCCTGAGCTTTTAAAAGCCTGCTGAATTTAGGTTTAGCCTACTTAAAAATTGAGTTGGCACTAACAAAAAATTGAGTTGGCAGTACTGAATTATTGCTTTGTTGGGAAAACTTAAAAAGAGCGATGCAAATACTTACCTTAATTTTTTAAGTTCTGGCAAAGTGTTATTTCTTAGAGTGATACTCTGGAGCTAGTTAGTTGCAGTTGTGTTTCTTTTATATAAGCAGACAAAAATACACTGTTCCATTAAAGGAATATTAACGTTTTTTACAATCTGAACCTTATTTTGGTAATAAAACAAGTTGTTTTACTCACCCATTGTACTTTGGTGCCATTTGGAGCAGTTTCGTAGATGTTGTGGTGTAGCGATATCTGTTAATGTGAGTGCTTGGGGACAGGCGATTGCAGTCACTAAATAACACAAACTTTATCACTTATCAAATTACAGAAGCTCAATGTCTTAGTCTACACTTTTGTTTGAGTCAAAAGTGGCCTCTAATCCAAGATTTAGCCATAGTTTCAAGTGGATAAGGAGGCCAGAGCGCATGCGTTCATTCACAGCTGATTTCGCTCTCAGCTCTCGGGACCCAAACATGAAAGGCAAAGCTGTAAGACCTTTGGACCATCGTGTTTGCAGTACCCACTTCAGTCAGGATGATTTTTTTACCAGCAAAGGAAGGCCAGCGGATTCAACGCATGATTCTGAGAAGTAATGTGATACAGATGGGTGTTCTCTGGTGCGCTGCTCCTAAAACTCTCCGCTTCATTCTTTCCGTATCCATTCTGTCTAAATCTTGGATTAGAGGCCACTTTTGACTCAAACAAAAGTGTATACTAAGACATTGAGCTTCTGTAATTTGAAAAGTGATAAAGTTTGTGTTATTTGGTGACTGCAATCGCCTGCCCCAGGCACTCACGTTAACGAATATCGCTAAACTACAACATCGACGAAACTGTTCCAAATTACACAAAAGTACTATGGGTGAGTAAAACAACTTGTTTTATTACCAAAATAAGGTTCAGATTGTAAAAAACGTTAATATTCCTTTAAAAGTATTTCATAATTATAAGTCTAAATTAAACCTTACACCTCCAACCAGATACTCATTTGAACTAGTAAATTGATACTGAAAGAAAACACATAAATCAGACAAAACTGTCTCTTCTGATGTGTAGAAAACCTGCTGTGGAATTATGCATCCCTGCAGGCTTAGAAAGGACAACCCCAGTTCATTGTTGACATTTCTCTGTGGTTAGCTCTGACGTCATCCAACTATTACAGAATTTGTCCTTTAACATTCCTTGGTCTCACAGAAGTGGTATGCTATGCACTTCTCATTTTATCTCGGCCAGCTTGTCTCCAAGTTGTCCTTCGTAGTTCCTATTTAAACCTCCTTGTGTGGAAGCATAGTCATGCTTCAAGTTCACTGAGTCCCGGACTGATGGTAAATAAACTTCTACTGCCTCAGACTCTAGACCCTCTTCTTATTCTTATTCTTATTCTTATTCTTATTCTTATTCTTATTCTTATTCTTATTCTTATTCTTATTCTTATTCTTATTCTTATTATCACAGTTTGAAATTGATATTGAGCCTTTCCTTAGTTTCAAAATTAGTTTGAAATTTGTTGTATCATGACCACACTCATCCTGCCTCATCAGTCATGTGAAATTAATAGAGCTAAAGTTCAGGAGGGGCCACATAGGAGGGGGGGTTCATAGTTTATTGGCAGATTTCAAACAAACAAATCCTGTCAAAGGAAGACCAGAAATGAAACCTCCAAACTGCCAAACCTTATCACTTCATCACGTGCTGCTGGAGCAATAACTGCCTCTGGGTCTGACACACGAACAGTAGCCTGGATTTTATTAAAATCTTTCATTTTCAGTTTATTTACTCCAAGAGTTCACCAAAGCCACTCACCTCTATCATCTCTCATATGTGTGTGGGTTTAAGCCAGATGCCCTAAATCTGTGGTTCTTAACCTTTCTTCAATGAAGTCCCCCCGGCTTTTACCAGAGACTGACTGGGAACTGTTCAGTCCAAAACTGGGGTCTCAACAAAAGCATTATGATAAAAAAAACAAAAAAAAAACAAACCCTGTTCTTCACTTTTTTCTAGAGGAGACTTGCTCCATCTGTAACATTTCGTTATGCACCACAAAGCACATTTTCAGGTTTGTTTAATACAAGATGCATTTTGAAGGTTGTTAAATTACAGCAATTTAAATCTCCTCCAGAGTTCAAGCACAAAACCATCGAAAACACAAGCTGCTATTGCAACAACTTCAGGCAAAATTTGTGGCAAAAAGGGAAAATGTTTCTCATCTGATGAAGAGGACTGACCTTCCTTCAAACATTATGATTTTTTTTTTTTTCAAATAAAAGATAGGATCTCTTGAGAGTGGAGCCATTTTAAGAGGCCTGAGGTGCTTTGTTATCAACGAAAGCTTCAGCAATGTGGCCACAAAACTCATATAGACAAAAAGAGAAAACAATATTTACTTACATTTTCAAAACCTTAGATAAATCTGTCCATGAGCTTCAGAGTGATGAAAAATTAAGACTGTTCAAAAATAAATATTTTATCTTTTGAATGCACATGTCCCAAAAATGGTGCCTAACAGGAAGCTTGGACCCATGAATATACATTCAAAATGAAGCTGTGAATGCAACTTTTCACATACACAGTACTGCAAAAACAATATTTGCCTAATAGAATTTACAATAATTGAATGTGACGCCACTGTAAATAGTCCTTTATAAAGTAATCCAGAGCAGATCTAAAGCCTTTACAGTACATGTTCTTGGTTTGCTTTGACTCATCCTCCACCTGCAGCACTGAATGAGATCATCACATTACTGCTTTTATGGAGGAGCCTGGCAGACAACCGACGGGAATTAAATAATTTCCTAAGGGAAGAGACAAATCAAAGAGGTATAAAAAAATAGATTTTTTCAAATATTTGGAAATACTTTAAATACATCCAGTAGCATTAAAGAGAGCTATGAAATATTACCTGGCCAATCAGATGTATTTTAGATCATGTTTTTCTAACTAATAACTCTAATAACTTCTAAACTGAGTAAGATGATTTTTCATACAACAACCTAGGTAAATTATTTGTTCTCTGCTGAGGACGGGACATTTAACTCAATATTGTCTTGCCACTTGTGACATTTCGATATTCAATTTCAATTCAAATGCAGCTAATCTTTCAGCTTTACTACAAAAGTGTCAATTTCACTAAAAAAGCCAAGCAGGTAAATCCTGAGGGACTTGCACAGAGCTGAGGCAGAGGGGGTGTATGTTGGAGAATAAGTCAGGTTTAATATGATGACAGCAGACAGAGGCCATTATAAAGCCCGTCGAAGGCATGATCCCAGAGTCCAGAGCCCAGAGCCCACCCCCACTTTAATAAAGAGCCCCTCTCCTTCGTCTGATTACAAATATCATTTCCTCCTGCCTGTCTCTTCCATTGAACTGCTGGGAGTGGGGAGAGAGTGTATAATAAACTAGAGGGATGAGGCGGTGAAGTGAAGTGATAGTGAATGTATTGAAGAACTGTATGCAAAGAGTTAAATAGGTTCTGTAATTCAATAATCCACAATGAAACGGATACAAGTCAATGCAGGTCTCAAGCTTATGTCATTGTGTATAATGAATAGTAACCAGAACAAATTCCACATACTGGGAACTGGGAAATTCCACACACTGCGGAGGCAAACCAGGCTTCAATTACGCGGTAATTAATATCTGTAATGTGGTTATTTTAAGTCAAAAAGCACTTTCAAAAGGCAATATTCAATGTTTGCAAAGTTCCAGGCTACATTTACACATAGCTGGGTATTTTGAGGAACAAATATTTCTGTTTACACGTACACTGGCATTTTTAAAAACAGAGACATTTTCCTTCATTTGTACCCATCGTTTACACGCAAACAACGCGTTCGCCTCTGAAAATGAAAGGAGAGCGCCCTGCTAGCCTATCAGAATCACACTTTTGGTGCGTCAGCTGCTTAAAACTCTCACTTTCCACACAAATGTGAAACCAGAGTTTTCCAAAATCTCCACTTTTGGCGGAGTTTTTAGAAAAAATCTCCGTTTGCGTGTAAAGAAAAGGCACAAATGAAGGGAAAAGTCAGATACCTGGGTATGTGTAAACAGGTCCTCAAAAACAGATTTCAAAAGTGGAGGCAGCCATGTTTCGTCATTCAGCCCCAGCCCCCCCCCAAGTGTTTTGAGTATGTTGAAAGGAACAATTTAAAAACACTTATTACTAACATAATCATACCAAACTACCTTTTCACACATGCTTACATAGGTTAAGGCTGAGATAGACCGTACATAATAGTGTGTAGTGAGGTGACAGACAGAGAAATGCCTGTGCAATAGTGGCATAAAGCAGAGATCAGTGAGCACTTTCATCTGAACGGGCCGCTGTAATCTGCTTCTTCCGCTCAGAGAAAAGCCACACACGAGGAGCAGGTGACCCACATAAATGTGATCATTAACAGCTTCATCTCGAGGCATTAGCTCTGTGTTTGTGCGGCTCATATGAAAATGACTGATGCATTCAATTCCTCTGTGATTGTTGCTGTCAATTAGCCGCATTATAATGGTCTGTGGGGCTTATTATGATGCTCTTCCTTGCGTGTTTATTTACCCTCCGAAGCGAACGAAAGATGTGTGTTATTAAAAGCATATGAGTGCTCCAGGATGAGTGATTACAATGTGAAGTGATACGTGCATATTGGACTCACTCATAGTATTTAACAGCCATATGAGGCACATAACTTGGGTCTTATGTAGGGATGAAACGATATGAAACGAGTACAGGGATTAAATAGCAAAGCTGATACTGAAATTTGGTGGATCGGGTATCGGTTGATCCAATATCCTGGTTGGACATGTATTAAATAATAAGACTATTTACTGGCTATAGTTGGCCCAGAAAGCCTCTTAATATTTGAATTTCCATATACAAATACTCTGCTGTGTTGTGTGGTTACTTGAGGTAGAAATAACAACTACATCACACATTTGGAGCAGTTCTGTCTTATTTTATTTTTGTATAAAGAAGATAAGCGCCGTTTCAGGCTCTGCACCGGTATTGATTAATAGTGGGTATTGGCAGACACTTCAATCTATAGTATCAAAATTGGAAGCAGATTTGAAAAAGCTGGAGTACATCCCTAGTCTTATGTGAACAATACAATATTTGGATAATATATACTTGACCTAAAACTGTACCAGGAAAGAACCGTGTTGAAATAAACATGCAATATAAAAAAATGAAATGCAATTGATATTTATGAAATCAGGATCTCCCAATCTAGATAATATTGTGACTTTGAGTTTAATGCTCAAATAAAGCCTCACTGTCAATTACTTCTCCTTATCAACTTCTCCTAATAATCAAAAGTCACACTGAGTGAGTGACAGGTGAATTTAACCATGATGTGTAACTCTTAGAAGAAGCAGACAGCCATTTATCTCAATGTGGCAAGTAAAATTTAATGCTAAATTACAGTTCAGTTCAATATGTTGCAAAACCAGTCAAATATTAAACATAACCCATTCAATCTAATGCTGTCAAAACTTATTCTCAATTTAAGATTAGTATTCTGGATTCAAGTCATTTTAAGAAGCGTTACGTCAGTTTACCTCTGTCTTTGGGCAGTACTCATCCTATATGTTCACGCTGGCATGTTTTTCCAGCAGCATTCTCACATCTACTCACCAGAGACTCTCTTTCTCTCTGTGGGCCCTGTGGCCAAACAAGCATCTGCTGCACAGGCTGATGTCATCTGGAGGTAATAACAGGGCTCAGCGTGGCACTGGGCCATAGGCAGCCTCAGACCCCCTCCATGCTGAATGGGCTGTCCCAATCTGGCAACCGGCTTCCGTGGGGGCAGTGTGGACCTGGCAACCCACAGCTGAAGGTGGTCGGGATGTCCAGGAGGTGAAGAGGTGGGGGAGACATGCAGAGAAATATTTCTGGGCTAAAACAACAAAGACAACAGTGAACTCTGAGTGAGAGGACAGCCATTTTAGACAAGATGCATGGCAAATAGGGCAAAAGGAATTGTATTAATGTAAAGCAAATGCAAGTACAGGGAATCATTTCTGGATATTCTGTCATTACTGTTAAAGCCGGGATTTCAAAATTGTATTTTTATTTTAAGGGTGGAGGATAGATTTTCACTCAAGCCAAGTTCTGTTGTTCTGTTGTGCCCTTAGGCAAGACATTTCACTCACCAGGCCTATTATGAATGTGATGTCAAGGTACGTTTGACTACAATAGTACATACGGGCATATGCACATCTTAGAAAAGCTTTTTCAGTCTGCAAATTGAAAGACAGTGGACCAACTCTCATTCTGAGTTTCTGATTACTTTTTTATAATTAGATGTTGACTATCCAGTTTTATTATGGGGAGGGTAAAACTAAATTTAAAGGTCTTATATTACGCAAAATTGACTCATGTGAGCTTTTAGCCACGTTATAATGTTGTTACGTCCTACCAACACACCCAGATGGCTATGCCAACTAGACCCCCCACACTCCACTCCCACTGCATATTGAATAGGCATACCTAACTAACAGAAACTGTAAACAAATAGGTGTGATAGTTTAATACTAATGTCATTGTAGTTAGCTCCTCACTGCAGTGTCCACCTAACCTGGGAAATCCCAGGCTGCTCTCGTTCGTTCCGATCTGAAAGACAGCCTGGCAACTATGGAAAGCGAGCTCTCCTGATTCTGGGAGCCAATCAGAGAGTGGGGAGGGGCAAGGCAGTGACTCGACTACGTGACAAACGGAAGCTTGTAGTTTGAACTGACAACTGACATGATTGGCTATGGGCTACGTATACGCCAAATGATAGACATTCGTAATGCCCAATAAACGGCCATTGGCGATCGTAAACCACACCTCCACTACGAGATATTTCGATGGTGGCTCCCAGACCATATATTACTTGTGATATGGTCAGGTGTAAACCAGGCAAGTGTCCACCAGCACTCTAGCCAGAACTGAAGAAGCAGCTTGGATGAGCTGTGAAACGTATTCGACCAAATAAACTTTTGTCCAGTTGACAAATTGAATTTCTCCTTTTGCCATGGATTCTACCTGGACGACTGAGGGATTCTACACACACCCATATTTGTGTTTTTTTTTCATTCACACGTGTTTGAGTAGACCTGCATTACTGGGCTGTCTGCATCTCCACAGCTCAAAATGCTCTGTTCCACCTTGTGATGTCATGAAGCGGTTGTTTTCAAGTGAACAGCTACATTTTACTTTTTGTTCAATAGAGATTGGCAATTCTAGAGCTGAAATTATCCAAATGATTCTAGTGAAGTGCATGGAGTTTAAAAACACAGTGGAGCACCTTATGTTGTCACGTATTCCCACATGATATCATAAGATGAAGTTTTTTCTGATTGAGAGAAGAACTCATGCAGGATTTATGTGTTAAACATGTGTGAATGAAACAAAACACAACTCCAGGTGTGTTTTTAATGAGGAAATAACATTATATCATAGATCAGTAAATAGCCTAATATGGACCCTTTAATCATTTACAAGAGAAATATTTGCTGGTGAATCTTGTCTTCCTTATTTGTATCCTGATTCCACACAGGTCACAGACAGATTGAAGCGGACATGTTGTCACTGTTCACACTGTCCATCCACCATCTGCAGCACCGTCTTGTGTTAGACGAGAGTCAAAACTACACACCACACAAATCCCAGCAAAAAATATAACAAAAATAACGTAGCAATTCATCCATATTACTAGCATACATATCACCAATGCCAATTTCACTACCACAGTGATGACAAAAACATACACAGTAGTTTCTATCTAATTACCATGTGATACTAGACATACAGTAGATCAATAGTATCTCCTTTTGATACTAGTGATAAAAGGAGAAATTCAATTTGTCTGGACAAAGTTTGTTTGGTCGAAATCACGCATCTTTTGATACTAGTGTTAATATCAGTTAGTATCTGCATGAAAACAACTAAAGCAGCCATGGATATTCTGTATGCATAATAAAACAGGGTCAAGATATTACGTTAAAATAGCCTGTTACCATTGGCCTTTTAACACAACAATCATCCCCTCTGTGCTCTGAATGTATTATTTATGTTAAGTGTATTGATGTGGGCTTATTTAAATACATGCCCCAAAGTGCAGTGACCAACAGGCCTTTTGTACTTGCCTTTTGTACATGTACTCACGAAATCATCAATGCATTTGATCTATGTTGTTGCAATATAGCATCAGAATATATTTACATTTTTGTCTGAATAAAAACTCTGCTCAGAAAATTTAATTCTTAAAAGAGTTGGGCAGTATACTGTGATATACAGCTCTGGAATAAAAAAAGAGACCACTGCATTTTTTTCTGAAATCAGCATCTCTACATGTATTACAGCCATTCCATTCCAGCGTCTGTTGAATTCCAACACAAACACAAAGCTGAGCTACTTCAGTTCTTGCACCACGAGTGGAATAAAGTCACCCAAGAACAATGTGAAAGATTTGTGGAGAGCATGCCAAGATGCATGAAATCTGTGATTAAAAATAAGGGTTATTGCACCAAATATTGATTTCTGAACTCTTCTTAAGTGTAAGTTTTTGTTATTTTGACCATTTGTCATTTTCTGCAAATAAATGCTCTAAATGATAATATTTTTTTATTTGGGATTTGGGGGAAATGTTGTCAGTAGTTTATAGACTCAAACAAAAATGTTCCTTTTGCCCAAACACATACCTATAAGTAGTAAAATCAGAAAAACTGCTCATTTTGCAGTGGTCTCTTATTTTTTTCCAGAGTGTATAAAACAAAATATATACAATTTAAAAGAAAAAGAAGTAATTTACAGCTGTGTCTCAGGACATTTCCGATGGATTGCAAAAAATCATTGTGCAAAAGAAAAATCGGATCCGCACTGCTGTTCTTTGGAATTCCCAAATGTTTATTTTAATGACACCACAATGTAACGTTTCAGGGTCAAGCCCTTCTTCAGACATGTTTGTGAGCTCCAAAGACCTGCAGTGCAGATCTGTTTTTTTCTTTTGCACAATTTTTGCCTTTGGACCCAACACACAGTCACAACTTGTATTGGATGTGCACGTCTCTATCTACCAATTTAGCGAAAAATCATTGTCACTGGGATAAACCAGTAAAGATGTACTTGCATTTTTTTTTTTAAATTCTATGTATATTCCATGTACATTTTACATTGCAGTGAATACAAGAGTATAAAAAGGGAATTATTTTATTGGAGGCTAGAGGAATCATATGGACAGCGTAATTTTCTGTCAAATGGAGAGAGAAAACAGATTGTGTTTTCTTTTGTTGTTGTTGCTCAAATAGCATCCTCATGGCCTTCTAAAATACACCGAGCAGCAGTCCTGTCCGTAACCCGCATAATGTACAGTGCCCACACAGCTCCGACGGACATTACTCCACCACAAGGTCGACAGCACTACCCATAATTCACCTCTGCGCTCCTCTGTGGCTTTGTAAATCTATCTGTGCGCGGGAGCAAAAGGCTAAGAGCTGCATGTGTGCGGTATCCCTGACTTGCTGAAAGGGGCTGAAAGGAGAGAGTAGAAACCCCAGAATCGAGTTACTTTGGTCGGGGTGGCTCTGTGTCTCATCGCCCACTGAACTCTGGTCCATTATGGTGGCTATTAAAGGAGCTAAGAGGCGTCAATCAGCCCATTTGGACAGAGCTGAGTGGGTGGACTACATTAAGTGGCTCCTCTATTGTCTTTGGCCTTTCTCAGATTCTGATGCTTAGTTTTGATTCTTTGTTTACTACTTTCCTTCATGATTTTATTTAACTGTTAAAGATTTTTCGTGAGTTTCAAGGTGTCTGTGGAAATCTTATAATGTAGAATAGACCAGCTATGGACAAGAAAGTTAAGATAACCTATTTTTGTATGACTGTGTGATATTTGTGGTATTTAGAGATCTAATAAGGACTGTAGAAAAACCAAATGATCCACTCATTTACCTGCATTTAACATGGAAAATGTTTGCTATTTATTATAGCTATTTAGTCTTATGCAGTGGTTCTTAACGTGGGTTCGATCGAACCCTAGGGGTTCGGTGAGTCCGTCTCAGGGGTTCGGCGGAGGTCAAGACACGCACCCAATTCATATTTTTATGCCGTTTGTTACAACATATCTTTGTGAGCAATCCTTCTTGAGGATGCTGGATATAAAAACTAAGAAGAGGAGCAGACTTTGCTGTGAATATAACATGAGAGTGGCACTTGCCAAGGTAAAGCCACATTTCTGAACTGGTCCCTCAAAGACAACAGCAGAAGTCACACTGATTTGCAGTAAATATTCATTATTATTGTAGCCTGATGGAAATTAGGTGATGGAGGGGTGTGTGTGTTAAAATGTTACAAATAATAAATAGCATAAATACAATAAGTTCATCATTGGAATACATAAGGTTAAAAATTAAAACATTTCAGTGTGGTAGTATTAAAAAGTCTTTGTGAGAAGGTATTGTGAAAAGGTATGTACTTTGTTGTGAGTTCATGCATTGTCATGTCATTTTGTGCACCAGTAAAACATACCTGTGTCTTGAATTTGAGGGAAAAAAAAATCATATTTTATTTTTCAATAAAGAAGGGTTTGGTGAATGTGCATATGAAGCTGGTGGGGTTCAGTACCTCCAACAAGGTTAAGAACCACTGGTCTAATGTGTATGTGGAATTTATAGAAGTACCTTGTAAGTAGGCATGTCACGATAATTACTATATTGAACTATTGTTCCAATATATGAAAGCTGGAACAATGTTTTTAAGGTCAGTATTTATTGTGTATACATTTTCTTTGCACTACTGGGAAATTTTTGCTTATGTTTGCCTACACAATAAGATTTAAGCTGTAAAATGTTGGATACATAACTGCTATGACTCATTACAGATGGAAACTAATTACTAAAGTGTTTAATTCTGCTGATTATATATATAGTAGCACATGATTATTGGCTTTGTGCATTTAAACCATCTTTGTGGCTTAAATGCTCTTGGGTTATTGTATCAGTAACATAAAGTAGTTTCAATATTACTATATTTACTTACAGCAATGTATCACGCTTCAAAATGAGTTATCATGGCAGTACTACCTGTAAGTAGACTGACAGGGGCGTTCTTTGATGCCCCTAGCGGGGGGGGGGGGGGGGGGCGGGGGGGCGGCACGAAGCAAAAAAAAAAAAACAACAAAAAGCCGGTGCGGTGCGTGGGCACGAGGAGGCGCGGATCCTTGTGCGGGGGGTGGGGGGCTGGTGCTGGCTCGTGATTACGTGAAGACAGAGTAGCGCCCCCACCGAACGCACCCACCGCCCGCGCCTGTATAATCCCGTGTTGCTATGTTATTTTCATATACTTCAATTAAGGGGTCGGAATTGTGTACATTTCATTACGTTTCATTACGTGTTGTTGTGTATGATCCGAAATAATTCTAATATTGTTGTGGTAGTGGCCGTGGTGGTCAATTGGTCAAGTGAAATGGTTCAGGTATGACAGTCTGACTCTGACCTCTCGCGCTAGGCAACGCTGCGAGCACAGTACAGAGTTTGTTTTAGGGGGAGGGGCCAGGGGGGTAATCATTCGGATTTCGGTCAGTGTCTTGAGGAGGTCACGGTGTACAGTACTCTATGGTAAGTCAATGTGCACTTTTAGAGTACTGACTGATTCTGCAATATTGTGACCACCAGGGGGTGCTGGAGTGCACTTTTGCTTTCTTAAATAGCTATAGGCCTACATGGCTATAATGTGAAATAATTGCGCCTTTGGTCTTTTTTATGTTCAAAAACTTTTTTTTGGAATTATTGTTTATATTTTCTATTGCAGTACTCATTAAAACTGTACATTTGTTTTTGAAAGTAGTTGTTGTGAATTGGGTTTGTATGGACAACGGTCTTGTTTGTTTTTGGGTGGTGGGGCGGATGTTAGGGTTTGGTCGGAGCGGGGGGCAAGAGTGGCTTTCGCCCAGGGAGTAAATCACTCTAGGAACGCCACTGTAGACTGACTAAAAAAGGGATAAAAAATCTTTTTCTATCATAAATCTTTCATCTGCTCATCATCTGCTTTCATGATGTCTACAAGGGTGTGTGCAGCTACTGTCATTTTTTTGTACACAAACCAGAGTTCAGGGACACTGGAAAATGTCTAAATATATTCAGACGCCGGTACATCTGAAAATAAGTGGAATTACTTAGTAGCTATTTTTTATTTCTACTGTCTGCAGGTGCAGGCCATAAACACAAAGGTTTCTTGCTTGTTTATCTTTTCTGTGACATGTACAAGCGGGGAATATAATCCAAGTTTAACTGTTCCAAATATTCTAAAATAATTTTGTTTCCAATTTTATTCGTTCATGGTTCTTTTATGTCTAGGAATACACAGAAAAATTAGTACCACACTGACTACTGCCCCGACCCTCCCTCAAACTGCACTACAGCTCCCACTTCGACTTTTATGTCAAATTCTCATCTTAATTCTTCTCTGGCACGTCTCTGTCAGCGCCGATATCATAAATCCAATCGTGCCCCGTCTCTTCCCTTCTCTCTGCCTTTAAAACCTGCTGCTGGAGCCTATGCCGTCTGTGGAAGCCTCGAAGACTGAGAAATCAAATTGTCTGCTAGCGTCTAATTCACCCCGACGTGCACTTGAGCCTGGCTGTCTTCTACGTCCTGAGGAAAACTAGGAGGAGGAGGAGGAGGGGAGAGGGAGAGAGGGGGAGGGGGTATCCGAGAGGGGCGAGCAGAGGTGAGGATAGGCACCTGAAAGCGTGGGGGGTTTCGCTGGGGGCGCTTTCCCACTTTCTCGGCGCTCCTTGTCAGATTGAGCGTAGATCAACCGAGGGCTCAGACCTCGACACGGCTCTGGGTTTATAGCAGCTACAAAAGACAGAAGTCGAGGGAGAAGAAGAACAGGCTCACATCAGACTGAGAAACATCTACTAGACAAGAGTAGTACAGGGAGGACGAATCAAGACTTCAAAATCCAGAGCCGTTCTAACTGTAATTACATTTACACAACTGTCAGTATCTCAGTATGTGGTTACCCATTGGACACAAGATTATATCCAGAGAGCCCATTTAGTCCTGTCTATTTTAGTTCACTAGTTATTTGCAGACTAGCTCTATTTACACCACAAGTATACAAACTATCAGAGTATTACCGTCCATTCAATTTGCTCTCAAACATAGGACCTTTTAAAGATTAGATTTCAAACTGTAGACATAGAATATTGTGGATTTTAGCACACTCTTTCTGAAAGTCTGCCAAGTCTAGTGGCATCCCATGGAGATAGCTTTAATGCCATACTGTGAAATATTACAGACGGAACAACATATCCATGAAGACAAGAAATTTTGGATCTCTACAAAAAAATAAATAAAAACTACATAGCCTTTAACCTTCAATAATTCATTTAAAGTTAATAAGCAAAAGCTCCATCTTATTTCACAGTACACGTTTCCACCCAGCTAGCCTAGAAAATACACTTTTAAGAAGGTAATCCAAGTAGTTCCTGTGTTTAAAAGGAGAAAAATCTATTGTTTTTCTAAGTGGAGCCAGTAGAGCTGCCACAATGGAGACATGAATATGTGCTAAATGACATGACCACTTCTTTCATTGTAGCAGCGCGCACAGCCCACAACACTTAGTCGACTCACTGCTGGGGATTAAAAGCGCTGAATATTCAAGTTCATGTAAAAGTCAAGCTCTTGGGGATCTGTCGGTATCCATGGAAACACTGACTCAGTCTGTGGCACTTCTTTGAAAACTCAGTTGAACCCTTTTACCTACAGCTACAATCACAGGGACTGAACAACAAAATATCCTCTTATATTACGCAGAAAATTGACTAGCCCTGTAGATCACCTCTAACATGTTTTTACATGAATTGATTTATATATTGATTTAGGAGTTCATTTTTCAATCTTCCATCACGTTACTGGATGCGTTTAAACTATGGAAGTAAAATTAAACCTAAACTAACCTAAGAAACTAATCAATACTAACACTACAGACTTAGAAAAAGTATCAATACTGATGAAAATCACATAAATAGAACAAAATGAGACCTTTCCTTTGAAGTTATAGCACAGTCTTGACATACTATACTATAATGAGACCACTTGGTGATATAGAAACTACTATTTTGTGTTTTTCTTTTTTTTTTTTCTCCTATGATCAAGTCACAACATTGCAAATCAAATCTATTCGCACCAAAGTTAGTGCCCAAACCGGTCAGTCCGCTCACTATAATGTGTGGTTGTGTTATAATATGTGTGTAAATGATGTCATTATCTTACTGCAGGTGACCACAGGTCGGGTACTAGATGGAGCTTTTTCCTGCAGCGCCTGTGTTTATAGACTGAGCGCTCCAGACATTATCACTGCAGCCGCGGAGGGCACTAAAGTCTGAATGATTATTATTGGACATTACCTCCAAGTTACAGCTCATATTTATACAGGGCTATAAAACAACCACTCTGCATGCACCAAAGAGCCGTTCTGATACAGTGCAAGAGACAGCGGGAGAAATCACAACCTTTATTCTTAAGATTATTTTTCAATAGCCCAGTGTATTTTAATTTCTAAACTAAAAAAAGTAGTAAAATGCATTTGACTAATATAGAACACAAGTGAAATGAAAAGTGGCTGGTCTTTCTGGTGACATTACAAAGCAAATAAATGCTCAGTACCACATTTCACCTTTTATAATTACTACACATTAATTAGCCTCAAGAAAGCATGAACAAAAACTGAATCCATAATGAACAAATAGTTTTTTATGAATGATTCTGTCTTAACTAGGGTCAGGGTTATGAGTTGGTTTTAATGTATTAATGTTACCAGAATCATTCTTAATAAACCATGTGTTCATGTGTTAAGTCTTTGTTCATGATTTATTATATACAACTGTAGTTATTATGCTTCTTTTTTTTTTTAATATTTTTATTAATTACAAGGAAAACTTTCACAGCCCCAACACAAAAAAATGTAATATACTAGAGTTTTGCATGCATTCATTTTCAAACATTGCTTCATGTGCCTTGTGCCATTTATTTCCTTAGTATTTACAAACAGAATAAATAATCTAAACTTGAGTTTCGTCGAGTGCTGCGCTGCTCTGTGTGCTCTAACTGTGACCCTGGCTTTGTGCATCTTTGACCCCCCCTGACCCCTGCGCACAAAGACCCTCCTCAGTGCGGCCGTGGCTCTAACGCTCATGCAGAGAATGGAGGGGGCAGAGGAACGCCGGAGGAGGGATGGGAGTCCTGATGTCGCAGATATTCTGTCCAGAACTACGTCTCATTCAAAGTGAAAATTAAAAAAAGAAAAAAGGCGCCGCAAAGCCAGTGATCAGGCATTTCAGTGTGAAGATTATGCTGTATTATGTAGAGTAACCAACCCCCCAAAAAAACCAATAAAATCAAATAAATTAAACTGGCATTCTTATATAATCGTAAACATGGCAGTTCAGTTCAGTTTGTAAACATACATTACGGTTCAAACCACAGTCCCTCCAATATGTCATAAATAACTGCCAATACTGACAGTCTCTTTGGAGGAGAAACAACATTTATTCCACTACGTTCATTTTAACATGCTGACCCAGCAAACCAATTCATACAAACAAAAATGAGCAAAATGGCCTCTCAACTCATGGCAAATTTTTTGATATATTAAAAAAATAGAGGATATCTGGGTCCTGTCAGGGTCAGCTTTACAAATCCATCTTTAGAAGAAAAAGAGAGAGAAAAAGAGAATTCAATGTAAGGCTATAGTTTCAATTGTTTTCCAATTAGAAAAAGATATAAGCTTATTTACCTAATATTTGACATGTTTTGGCAGACAGACTTCCACCTTCGTCAGACCAGCAGTTGCGTCGTTTTTATCCAATTTAGGCTACAGATTTGTTCACTCATTATAATTAGCAATAACAGTATTGTTCTATATTTTTGATCATCTGTATTATAAGTATAGTGTATGTATAATTATTACATATAATAATGATGATTACATGTAAAATGCTGCATTCAAAACAACAGCTGAACTATAACCTGCATATTGCTGTCACCATCTGTCCTATCTTTCCCCTCTTTCACCGAGGTTAAGCTTATTATTAGACAAACACAGACAACGAGGCTCTAAGTGCACGTTCTCTTATGAAACACGCAGGATTACACACATGTCTGTAGCACAGCCGCGTTGTGTTGACAGAGTTCCCATGATGCCATAATCTGAGCTGCTGGTACAAAGATAAAAGCCAAGTCAGTGTGTGAGAGAGGGGAGGTGGACGAGTAGAGCGCTGCACAATTATTATACCGAATTGAACGGAAATCACAGTTTTGTTTTCAGGTCTTCTGTGTTACCTGGCTTGAGTTACTCACAAGTTAGAGCTTTTCTCGCGCTTTCTTTCATTTGCGACTTCCATTGATTTCTGTCTCATGTTTTTTGATGAATAAATGCACAGTTATAGAGTTACAAAAGAATTGCCCTTGGGGACAAATCAAGTTTTCTGAGTGTGAATTTGAGTTGAAATGTATGGGATTCTTGCATTAGTTTATCAGTGTTCATATTTCATTCTTAAATGTGAATGCTCCTGGGGTTGTTTGCAATGTGAACTACTTTCAACAACATAAATCACAAATTGAAATGCGACACTTGTCAGAGAAATTGCAATAGATGTTTTCCCCAAATGGTGCCCTAGGGGAGAGGAGGAGTTGCCTGACAGTGCCATCCATCCAGTTCCTTAGTTATTACTGTACATATGCAAGAAATAGAATGGCATTGTCAGGCAAGAGGAGGAGAGAGGGCGTGAGGAGAGGAGAGGGGGTTTACGTGGGTCAGCTGCTCTGGTCTGATGTTATGGTCCTCACAGCTCCAGGTCATGTGGCGGTCAGGGCAAACCAAGCTGAGAGTGAGAGAAGAGAGAAGGACTTTGGTGAGATTATAAGAAGCAAGTTCAACCCTAGAACACTTTAGCTATAAAATGTAACACCATCACTTTTGCTGGGTAATTTTTTTCCGATATAATACACCCAACAAAAAGTACTTGTCATGAAAAATAGATCAAAATATGACAACACATAGTAAATTAGAGTGGTTTTCTTTTATTTTCAACTGTGGTATATGTAACAAAATGAAAGAAAAAAAAACATGCTTCAAAATTACTGAAAAATTAGGAATTTGAAACAAAAAATTCCTTTAAAAAATAAAATAAAAAATAATGATACTGGAAACTTGGTCTTTGGTCCACCCATTCCTGGGACATGTGAGACTTCCCTGGTGAAGCACAGACTCCTCGACACTCGAAGTTGCGGGAGAGAGGAACAAAAAATATTATTTTTTCAGCAGGTAAAAATGACCAGTTGACTAAAATGTTGTTTTCACCATAAGAATTCCCTTTGAAATCACCACTTTGTGATATTTATTCATAACCACTGCACTAAATAAGGAGAGATACACATTCCAGGACCACTCTTACCTACCTATTTTTTTACATCCTCTTACATTAAATTCGTTACATTCTTACATTCTTCTTTCACTATTGCCGGGTGAAAATCACCCAAAAGCCTGTAGGAAAAAGTGGGCTTTGGGGTAGGGAAACACCTACACCTTCAAAGATGTCAAAAACAATGGTGAAGCTCCCCAGGGACTCATGACACTCAGAAAAATGCAACATATTGAAAATCATGTAAATACTTTTGCTCAGGTGAAAATCACCCGGCGATAGTGCTCTAGGTTTAATACAACACACAACATGTATTAATATAGTAGGGCTGTCTGATATGATGATAAAAAAAGAAACAGACTCTTCTCTCTACACACTCCTCCTGATGGCCAGCTTCGTGTGAGAGACAGGTGAATTTAACCATTTACAGTGAAGTAAGGCTAAACAATTAAGATCCAGATTTAGTCATTTCAAATCAAAAAATAATAATAAATAATAAGTAGTTTTAAAGAAGCAGCAGAAAACATTAACTTCCTCCTATTAAAGGCATTATAATGATTGATAATTGATCTATAGGCAAAAACATGATAGGAACTTTCTGGCATTGGGGGTAGGAAATACACTTAATTAAAAGAGAGTAAAGAACGTAATATATGTAAGGGTGAAACTAAGATTAAGAAGAAAGGCGACGAGGTTCATGTCAAACACAATCTCATGACTGATCGGATTCAGGGGAGGAACAAGCCAGTTGAGATGTTTTTGGAAAATACCAAACATTACTGGAGTAGATTTACAGTCTGTCTCTCACTTACAATTAAACACTCTTTAGTCTTTTTATCAGTTTACAATGCTACAAATAGGCTTGACCTGTAATTGTAATTATTCCTGTGGTTATAAAATTATTCCCCAGTCAATGCGTGAGAGAGAAACAAGAATATTCACTTATATTACAGCAAATAACTACAGTGTTTTGAGAACATATGGAGAATGTGTTCATGATAAACCTAATGTTAAATACTAAAACAGAACAAAGTCTGTATACAATTTGAAATTCTTTTTACTGTCACTGAAAATGTATTTAAATGTATTTCACAGTGACTCTGTGTTGTATCAACTCAACAAATGCCTTCGATTTGAATGGAAGTGACAGTTAAATCCCATTTCAAAGACCTAAAGAGGTATTGTCTGGCAGCAATTTGACTTCAGTAGAAAATTCTTTATTGAGACATTGTTTGTTGAGGCTTTGCTGCAAAAAAAAAAAGAAGCACAAAACGCAAAACAAAAACAAAAAAGAAAGAAAGACAAATACACATAGCCTGGATGGGTGGAATTGCAAATAACAAGACTACACTGCTCAACACCCAATGTGTCAATTAAACATCAAAAACTCACACTAGACCAGGGACTAGTGCCTGTAAACAGAACAGCAAAGAGCCTGGCTGCTCGAGCCTGTATATGTGAGTTAAGTTTCTTTGGAACAGGAGGGCTGTGCAAGTACAATGCACCAGAAACACTGCAGTCACAGTGAAATACACAAATCATTTCCTCTTCCGTTTGCTCTTCAGTTAATCATTTATATGTTTCACAAGTTCCTGTGCCTATTGTTATATTTTCTTTCAGTAGGCTGCCTCATTCCTGAGTGCGTAAGTGTGTACTCAGAGTGTAGGATGTGCGGACAGTCCATGTACATGTACCTGTTCTCTCTGTCACTGTCTATCATTTGATTTGACAACACACAAATCACTCAAGTAGTGTTCCAGCAACAACAATAATGGCTGAGGTGAATGTCTTTTAAATGTTGCACTATGTAACTTTTCTGGTTGTCTCCATGGAGATGTTGAAATGCTCCACACAGTACGGCATTAAACTTATCAAGCATTTATTAACTTGCATTCTTACTGTGAGCAGGGTGGCTTCTCTGCAAATCTACGGCATTACCCCCTTGTTTCCATGGCGATTGATAAGTTAAATGCCATGCTGTGGAGCATTTTAGGCAAAGCAATAACATCTCCACAGAAGTTGCATAGGGCACCTTTAAAACATTGATTTGTCAGGGTTAGAAAACACATCTGATCAGTCATAATCATGTCAAGTGAAATGTGTGGGACAAAGTGGATGAAGCTTTCTGTGGAAAGATACAGTGAAAAGGGAGGAGAGCCAGAAAACAGCGTGACAACCGTAAAACGTGCAGAGGCTGCGGTCAGGAGTTTCCTTTCGTGTGTCTCAGCTCATCTCCGTCTCAGCACGAACAATGTGGTCCTCCTCCACCAGCCTCCTCCACCAGCCTCCTCCCCAACCACTCCCTGCAGCGCATCTCCGGCTCTCTGCTGCCCCCATGAGGTACGAGAGCGAAGGAACCACCCCGTGTCTTTGTGACCAACAGCTCATAAATACAGTATATAAAACAAACACGACACTGGCGGTGCAGCTGCGTATTAACCTTTCAGTTTGTGTCATTTATTTCTTGTGTAGCTTATAACTTAGTAGGTTAATTCACGCCTGAGCTGGAATAGTCTAGTCCAGTGCTTTTCAATGGCACACTTTTGCTGTGAAAGCGATTATTCAACGTCATTCAAAAAAAATAAAAAATAAATAAATAAAAAATAAATAAATAAATAAATAAAATTTAATATAAATATAAATAAAATAAAAATAATACAAAATAAATATATAAAATAAAATAAATAAAATATAAAATAAAATATAAAATAAAATAAAATATAAAATAAAATATAAAATAAAATATAAAATAAAATAAAATAAAAAATAAAATAAAAAATAAAATAAAAAACAAAACAAAACAAAACAAAACAAAACAAAACAAAACAAAACAAAACAAAACAAAATAAAATAAAATTAAATAAAATTAAATAAAATTAAATAAAATTAAATAAAATTAAATAAAATTAAATAAAATTAAATAAAATTAAATAAAATTAAATAAAATTAAATAAAATAAAATAAAATAAAATAAAATAAAACAAAACAAAACAAAACAAAACAAAACAAAACAAAACAAAACAAAACAAAAATAATAGTTTAAAGAATGTCTGTGCCACTATCTGGCACTAGGGAATTTGCCATAGTGTTAATTTTTGTCCCTCTCTCTTTTTTTCTTCTTTTTTTTGGTTCAGAAGTTTGCTCAAGACGCCCCAAAATGGCCAATTATTAGAAATAACTAACTTCAAACATTTAAACCAAATTGGAAATTCTTCCAAGGCACATCTGGCAAACCCCTCTAAGCACAGCCTTCTCCGGCAGAAACAGACAAAAAGACCAAAGTGCTGACAGTGGATTATTTATGACATTGTGGAAATCTACAGTCACATAATGGGGACCTGCCACCCTCACAGGGGCAAAAATTAGATCCTCATGACGGATCCTTTTAATATAAGATCAGCATAATAATTTTAAGTTCGGATATGGATTAAAATAGGTTAAGGTTAAGGTTTAGGGGAGGGGCAGGCAAGTAGGCTTCTATAAGGCTCGAAACAGTCTCCAGGATATGAATGCATAATGATGTTCCCAAGAGTCGTGGAGACCGAGCATGTGCTTAAACTCTATGCCTACAGGCGAATCATGTACAAATAATGAATATATCTACTTATTTAGTTTCAAGGTGAAGATGGCACCTCTGGAACAGGCCCAGGCGGCTCTTGAACCACTCTGATGAGAGTCTAACATGTGCACAGGTGCTTTACACAAGTGCTTTACACAAGTGCTTTACACAAGTGCTTTACACAAGTGCTTTACACAAGTGCTTTACACAAGTGCTTTACACAAGTGCTGCACAGTGGAACAGGCCTGCAGAGTGCTGTCCATCAGAATGCACCAAAGGGACAAGAAATAATCCAATTCTGTTAGGGGAAGTCTTACCTGACATGACCCGGGGGTTTCCCGAGAAACTCAAGATGTACGAAGTATTTTACTCAAAGGAGTCGATGCTAAAACTTAAAACCTACTATCAATCAGAAAAGTGGCGCTTTTAAGCAAACTGCTCTTGTATCTTGTACCGCAGACGAAGTCCTGACTCACGGGTTTTGTAATTACGTGTGCGCATTGCACATCCACAGTAGATGAAACAATGATGTAGATGATCAATAAAAACAGTAACAGTAATACAGTATTATTGTTATAGTATGTTATGTAACATTGATAGTTAAAGGAGCATTGTGTAACTTTTGTGGTTGGGGTCATCACCTACTTGTTTCTATTATGTCATTGCTCTGCCTGAAATGTTCCAGAGTATGACAGCTACACGTGTATGTAAAATAACTAGAAAAAACAGGCATTCTGCGTTTGAGCGGGGTCGCCTCTCCACAGATCTGAACTATAACTTAGTCTGGTTTGGTCTGTAATGTAATTTAAGAGCAAAAGATAAATATTACAATGAATAGGCTCAAAAAGCCCATTGATGTTTGCCTTCCTCTTCCTCTTTTGTGAACAATAGACTCAGGGTTCCCCAATCTGCCAAATAAGAAGTTGTTGTTTGTTTGTGGTCCATGACCGCAGAGCTGTGGAAATTCACTGTCTATAAAAAGAAATTCCTGCCACATTATAAACACATTATTTTAATGCATATTATGTACAATTGTATAAAGTGTAAAGACATTGTGCAACATTGTGTTGCTGTAAATATAAAAGTATAAGAAGCAGCTGTGAGCTGGTAATTTTGGGTAATTTTTAACTCATTTTGGGTAAAACCCAAAATGAGTATAAAAAAGCTTCGTTGTGGTACACATAAGCCTGCCACCCTATAGTGATGTAACATTATGAAGGTCATATACCCTGTTACAAGTATCATAGATACATACAGTCATTCACAAACATGTTGTAAATCATATTCTAAAACCCAAATATAAATATTTCCCTTTATTCCCTGTGCTGAGTTCACCACAGGTCAGGCTCCACCCACACAATCTTCTTCTGCTCCTCCCAGATGACGGTGCGCAGGCGGGTGAGCAGAGAGTTGTAGTCGCACCAGGAGTCTGGGGCCATGCTGTGGTACAGACAGGGCAGTTTGTCCAGAAGAGGCTCTTCACTGCGAGAACAGGCCAAAAGCTGCTCCTCAGAGTGTCCGTGTCTCTGCAGTTTGGACCTGTCACACATTTACAGAGAGAAGATGAATCTGTCATCTCTGCTGTGGTATGTCAGACAACCTGCTCCTCGAGATCCCAGCACAGCATCAGAACAGCACAGTAAAAACATGTGTGATGTGTCACAATTACAGCACTTTTTATTGCATTCCAAGTGTTCAGGTGCGCCATCTAAAAGCATTTTCATTCATAGATATTGTAATATTTGATTATCTTTTGTTTTAGCTTCTGGTTATGATTTGATAATACATTTGAATCAAATGTAGAGTAGAGTTTTATACCTGAGCTTGTGAGCACTGCGTGCACTTTGTCCAATGAAGATAATGATAGGGTAAATGTCAGCTCTGTGCAGTCTCCGGACACAGTCCAGGCCCAGCGGCAGCACACAGTGAATCCCCTGTGGACAGTGAAATGTTTCATTTTTGTACTGGATCAAAGAAAGTCATAGGATTGTTTCTGAGTACTACAGTGGGTTCTGTCTGAGCCATCCAACCTCCTCCTAGCTGTTGATCAGTGACCAGCAACTATGATAAGTGACATGAACTGATAAGTCGGTGTAATAATAAGACATAAGACATGTAAAAACAACTTCTGTGAGAGTGTGTTTTGTGAAAGCCTGTCTCCTCCTCTTCTTGGGTATATATTACTAGGCAGGAGTAAAGTGTGGATAGTAAAGTAAGCAAAATGAGTCATGTTAACTCAAACATAGTCTTACCTAACCGTATTCAAATAACTGTCATTGTAAAAAAAAAATCAACAAACACCAAGGTACCTTTTTCATAATTTTCTCGACACTCTGGGTGGTATAGTAGGAGTTTTCTGGTTGCTCACACTTTTCCAGTATTTCAGACTTCTGCAGGCGGGCGGCGTGCTCACTTGGGTTCAGCGTCTCTGAAAAACAAACAGTGGATGCAATGAGGGCAGTAAACACCATGACGTCATACAAATGATTAATGCACTGCTAACAAAACATACATGCTCAAATCTAATATTTTTATTTAATATTTGAGTTATTTATCAGTTTTGTAAATGCTGATAGAGGCTGACAAATATATGTACACTCTTGGCTGTCTGATATTTTTCTCTCTATTTTCGTGTCGTTAGTCTAAAAATAGTACAGACTAGATAAGTGCTTGGAGCAGTGACAATTTTATAGCTGATTGATTTCCTAGCAAAGCCATAAATGGTTAACAATGTGTTTACAAAGTATAACAGAGTGGACTTGGATGAGAAACCAACTTAAGACATTTGAGGTAATATCTCAGATTTTTTTTTGTTTTTAAGGCTAAAATAAGATAAGATAAGATAAGATAAGACTTTATTGATCTCACACAGGAGAAATTCACTTGCCACATTAGCTCCAGGCAGTTTAGTGCAGAAGAAAGTTAGAAAAATAAATAAATAAATAAATTAGAATTCTAAAAAAGACAGGAACGATTAAACTTCAAAATGCGGCACGGTAGCTGAGTGGTTAGCGCTCTTGCTTCACAGCAAGAAGGTTCCGGGTTCGATCCCTGGGTCGCCTGGGCCTTTCTGTGTGGAGTTTGCATGTTTCTCCCTGTGTCTGGATGGGTTTTCTCCGGGCACTCCGGTTTCCCCCATCAACCCAAAACATGCACCATAGGTACCTCCAGCTTAGGTCCTGACCAAACCGAAGCGAGATGGTCCCCGGGCGCCCTAATGTGTGTCCTGCCCACTGCTCCTAATATATGTATATATATATATAGGATGGGTTAAAATGCAGAGAAGAATTTCTCCAGTGTGAGATCAATAAAGTCACTTCTTCTTCTTCTAAAAAACAAACTAATACTGGACAAAACCATTTCTAACCAAGAATATAACAAAATTGTAAAGCAACTTTCAATTTCTGAAAAAGCACTATATCAGACTATCAGTTATTACTAATAACAAATAGACAGCATCAAAACCAGAACTGAAACTGGGACTAAACCTGGGACTAGAAAAGGAATACTAAACCAAGACTAGGCCAGGGCTAAACCAAGTCTACATTAGGACTAAACTGAGCAGAAACCAGGACTGAATCAGAACAAATGATCCTTACTTTAGCAGATTTAGCTCAGTCCCATTTTAGTCCAGGTTTAGTTCCAGGTTTATTCCAAGTTTAGTCCCAAATTGTTGTGTTTGTTTTTTGTTCAAATGTGAATGCACCCGAAAACAACATATTTAATCCACTCCTTTAGCAAGAATAAGAGGCATTTACCTGCTTCTAAATGAATGGTACAAAAACTCACTACTCGTCACACCTGTATCACATTCTGAGAGCCCCTCACATCATGTACTGCGTCTTACCGGGCTCCAGAAGCTGAAACCCCTCCCACACGACCAGCTTCTTCTCCAGGACACGCCCCAGGATGGAGGGCAGGAGCAGGATGGGTCTGCACACAGGAGGGAAGTGCGGCGTGACCAAGGTGTAGGGCATGAGTGTCACACAACCCTTGGGCGAACTGTCACCTACGAGTAGAAAAAAAATATGACAAGTTTAAAAAATGCAGGTGCAATTATCCTGTATTATTTTATATGTTTAAATACAGTATTCTTTGCACTGTTTATCCTTACAACTTCCTGTTTATAACTGAGATATATTTGCATTATCACTGTATTATTACTATACATTTATATAATTATGCCTTATTTGATACCAGTCTCTTGCTATTTTTGCTACTTATTTTGAATTATTTATTACATTTATATTTCACAGTTTGTTATTATATTATATAGTGATGTGTGAGCTACTGTGTCCAAATAATTTCCTTTGTGGATAAAAAAAAGTTTGTCTAAGTCTAAGTCTAAGGTGCTATGGCTGATTTCCATGATTTCTGATGTCTTAAAAATGTGAAAAACACAAGAAGGTGATTTTAAACAATTTGCATTCTGAGCACCCTAACTGCTCACCTAGTTTTACCAATGGTAAAACTAACAACAACTAGCATGCTAACCCACACTTTCTGATTAATGGACAATAAAACGCTTTCGAATTGGATGCAGCACACAACATACTTATTTTTACCCCAAGCTGTTTATATAATAATAATAATAATAATAATAATAATAATAATAATAATAATAATAATAATAATAATAATAATAATAATAATAATAATAAAAATAAAATCTATATTGAGGCAAATTTAGCTCAGATACATGGGGAAATGTTGTACATGACCATATACACTAGTATAATAATAATATAAAATAAGATTTGAACACACACCGGATTCTGGGCTCCCTTCATTTTCAAAGCTGACCCACAGTGGATTCCTCCCCTGGCGACCAGTGCTGACGATTCGGACGTTTTGTTTCTGGGGCACTGCTCGTCCAGTCTAGAACACAAAACAGAGATTATAGATGTTGGCCACTTGTACAGGAGTAATGTTGATTCAAGATGTTACCTTTTGAGACTTGGTTTGGAAAGTCATATCCTCAAGTGCCCGAATCAAAAGTCCTTGTGCTCTGTGTGATCCAAACAAAGTCAGAAAAGACCTTATGAGATGTGTTGTCTAAAGAGTTTAAATATAATGGAAAGAAACGTGCACAACAATAATGACAGTAGACACAGAGCACTGTTTTCTAGTGAAATTCTCATTCATTATTCTCATAGTAGTTTAGGATCACAGCAGTTTACCCTCAAATGTGCCTTTAAATTGTCAATAAATTTGAAAAAGTGTTTTATTTCCAAAACTAGAAGTGTCCGTTCTCTGTTAAGCTCCATTAAGTCTACCGACCTGAAATAGTTTGGGACGGTCCCATTCTGGAGGTGCAGCAGCTGACAGGGGTGCATCTGACTGGCCTCCCAGGAGTCAGGTGCACCAGTCGGCCATGTGTTTGTGACGTGGAGGATGTCGTTACAGGACACAGCCAGAGTCCCGTTGCAACAGGACATGGACATGTTCACCCGCACATAGAAGGAGTCTCCAGAGGAAATCTCACTGCTCTGGAGCTGCTGCATTAAGGCCTGGTAGTCTGAACAAAAGAAGAGGCCTATTAACTACAGTTTCATCATGATACACAATATTCACTACCACATATTATAAAAGACGACATGTTTAGTGTTGGTTAAGCCGTATTAGAGGTTGACCGTCTGGCGTCCTTGTGCAGCCAGAACAACCTGGTGCTGAACGCCCAGAAGACAGTGGAGATCATTGTGGACTTTAGGAAGCACACAGCCCCACTCCCCCCCATCATCCTGACCGACACCCCCATTACCACTGTGGACTCATCCCGCTTCCTGGGGACCACCATCACCCAGGACCTCAAATGGGAGCCCACCATCACCTCCGTCATAAAGAAGGCCCAGCAGAGGATGTACTTCCTGAGGCAGCTGAAGAGATTCAACCTGCCACCACGGACAATGGTGCAGTTCTACACTGCCATCATCGAGTCCGTCCTCACCTCCTCCATCACCGTGTGGTCTGCTGGAGCCACCACCAGGGACAAACAGAGAATGCAGCGTGTTGTGCACTCTGCTGAGAAGGTGATTGGTTGCAGCCTTCCATCTCTGCAGGACCTGTACACCTCCAGGACACGGACACGTGCAGGTCGGATCGCATCCGATCCTTCTCACCCTGGACATGGACTCTTTGACCTGCTCCCCTCAGGCAGGAGGCTACGGTCCATTCGGACCAGAACCTCCCGCCATAAAAACAGCTTCTTCCCCTCTGCTGTTGGACTTTTGAACAGTAACAACACTAGGACTCTTCTCACCCACCCTCCCACCCACCTGCTCTGTGTCAGGCACATGACCCCACCCCCCGCTCTGTGTCAGTGACATGACCCCACCCCCCGCCCTGTGTCAGGCACATGACCCTGCGCCGGTTCTTCTTTTTGCACCTGACCATTAGCTGCACCTGCACTGTTATATTCTTGTATTCTTGTATTCTTGTAAATTTGTTAGATTTAAGTTTTCTGCTACTCTATTTTATTCTATTTTATTTATTGCATGTTAAGTGTTGGTTTACATTCTGCTCCAAGCACCGCAGCAATTTCCTAATGTTGTGAACTTGTTCAAACATATGGCATTAAAACCTTTCTGATTCTGATTCTGATTAGATCAATATTACAGTTTGCATTGAACAAAATGTAAAATAAAGTTTTGTAGTTCCATCTCCAAAAGCATTATATATCTTCTTAAACTATGATAACAGGAGAAGTTCAATTTGTCAACTGGACCAAGTTTGTTTGGTTGAAAACGTTTCGCCGCTCATCCGAGAGGCTTCGTCAGCTCTAATAAGAATACTGGTAAGACACTTGCTTATATCTTGCTGTAGGGAGGAGCTACCTAGCTAACTACTTTCCGGAACTATCTCATTGGTTTCGGTCTTTTGTTTCTCTGGCGTCTAGCTTAACGATCCCTATTCATCCCTACACGCCTGCTTTTTCACACCTCTGGCCCTGACCTGGCTAACCCTATTGTTTCCCTGTTTGTTTGATCTAGGCTTAATAATGGAATTGTAGATGGGATGCAAATTATATCTTACGCCACCATTTCTGTTCAGAGAAGGATTCTCTTTTTTGACAAAAATAGCCTCTTTAACTCCCCTCTCAAACCAATTCTTTTCCCTGGCTAAGATCTGAACCTCACTGTCCTCAAAAGAACTGACGACTGAGGGACTTTTCACGCTTCTTAAACTATGAAATTCTATAAAATAATAGTATACAAAATGCAGAAACTGAAACACAATATATTAAATTGTATGTACATTTCTGCACATTTTTGTCTGTTGTAATAAGCAGTATATATATATTTTTTTATTCTGCAAAACCAGTTCTAATGACGCTAGCCTTTCTCGTGTTTTATGTTTTTATGTGAGTATCAGTCATAACCAAGGCATGTCTCTAATCTCATGAACAATGTGTTATAGTTGGCGTGCAACTGCTGGTGCCAGACATTTTCATGCCCTCTGTAAACACATCAATTATATGAATCCAGCACTTGTTTGAATAAGCCTGTGTGAAAGTACATCTTGTTCAAATGGAATGGTGGCAGGACTTTAATTTTGTTACTGGAGTAAAGGTTATCTGAGTTATTTCATGAATAGATAATAAATAAATCTAGGACTTTATTTACAGAGCACATATTAAAGACAAGAGCCAAAAATACTTGACATAGTGAAAGTGGTAGTGGTAAACACTGGTACCATTTGGCCTGGGGCGCAGAGAGAGGTGGCAGAAGCCTGTAACTTGACCCAGGGCCCAAACCGCCTCCTCTAAAGTCGAATCCTCTAGGACCATTCTCAACGCCTTTTCTTTCTGCTCATATTTCACCTGGAAAACATGAAGAAATATTTAGAACACTAATCATCTCTAATCTTAAGAAGGATGGATATGTATGTGGAGAGTCGAGTCTGCTCACTGTAAGGACATGGTTTTCAAGGCAATTTCTGAGCTCAACAGTGACTGCCCACCCCCAGAACTAAATTTCATTCATTTTTCTCATAGACTTTCAGAAAATTATATAAATCGTAAGTTTGCTAGGGGATAATCAGCTACATGGCAACTGACAACAATAAGAGCTCTAATTTTATTTAAAATATGTTTCTGAAACTTTATAAACCACAAAGTTAAAACATTTAGCAGAATCATTTTAAATTGCCTTTTGGGACTTAAAACAACCACGTTATGGGTATTAGTTTCCATGTAGCTGGTTAACCTCCGTGATGTCTTTGAACTCTTGATATTAGAAGTTTTCAATGGAAAAATTGAATGGAACATCTACCTTCCAGAACCAGAGCCAGCTGTCAGTGTTGAGCTCCATAAACCTCTTAAGTAAATTGTAGACATACGAGGGTGGGCTGAAAAGTTCATAGCTTGACCCAGAAGGACTTATGCCACACTGATGAAACTTGACATGCATTAAATTCAATCCTTTGTGACACTAACGGCATAGTTTTACTGATGCTGATGTGGTTTTTCGAAACTTTGAAAAGTGGGACCAGAGACTTTTGATGAAAATGGACAAAATTTGGCACCGTGGTGTTATCAAATATCTGCAGAAAAAGGGGTTAACCCCCAAGGACATTCATGCCGATATGGTTGCTACGTTAGGGGATGATGCTCCAGCTTTATCAAGTGGGCAGCTGAATTCAAGAGGGGTAGGGAGAGCCTTGAAGATGACCCAAGGTCTGGTCGTCCAGCATCAGCAATGACCCAAGAAAACATCGACCGTGTTCACCACATGGTGATGGATGACAGACGTTTAACTGTTAATCAGATAGCAGATGCTGTAGCCATCCTTCGTCAGTAGGAAAACTGACGAAGGGGGTCCTGTTTCACCAGGACAATGCTCCTGCACACAAGTCGGTGGTTGCAATGGCTGCTGTGAGAGACTGTGGCTTTGAACTGGTTGATCATCCCCCATATTCTCCGGATTTGGCACCGTCTGACTTTTTTCTGTTCCCAAACATGAAAAAACATTTAGCTGGGAAGCGGTATCAGACTGATGATGAGGTCATATGAGCTGTTGAGGACTTTTTTGGGGATCAGGATGAAAGTTTCTACAGCAACAGGATCAAAGCACTGCAACACCGCTGGAAGAAGTGTGTGGACCTTAGGGGAGACTACGTTGAAAAATAAACCTAGTTTCATCAGTGTGGCATAAGTCCTTCTGGGTCAGGCTATGAACTTTTCAGCCCACCCTCGTATAATGCTTAATGTCATACTGTGGAACATTCCAGGCATCAAGAGAGAAGACCCTCCCCTCAGGACATAAAATCTGTAATTGGACAATTAAACCCCCCCACCTTAATTTTGAAATATTTGTATTTAAGAAATCTATGTGCTCATATAATCTTACCTCCACTATCTGAGCTCCAGGGCTGATCCCGACCATGTGAGCGGCGCTGCCCTCCGTCACCTGGTGCACAAACACGCCGGTCTTGTTCCCGCCCACCACAGACAGCTGCTGCAGCAGAGTCTCCCCCTGGAATGAGATGGTGAGCACACGGCCATTGATTCGGATGGCTTTGGGACGAGAGCGCATTAGGAAGGGAGGGGCCGAAGTCTCAGAGGGACTGAAAAAAATAAATGACAAGTTTAGTTTTGTGATTTTGTGCAGTGTATTCATTGATTTAATTAAAACTATGATGACGTCCACATGCACTGGGTATAGCCCATCGGACTTGATGTTTCAAACTTTGATTCAATCCCCATGAGTCCATTTTTAGTATAATTGTGTCAAGAGTACTTAGTTGCTTCTTGGATGATTTTTCTTTGTTAATACCAATTATAATGTACTTTTTTTCAAAATCAGAAATCTATATATTGTTAAATGTCAATCATCTCCGATACTAAAGAGAAGCTTGATCGTCTAAATCATTATCACAATGACACTAACACATTTTAAAAACACAAATCATTGATTTTCAGTGCAAAAACAATACTTTTCTTTACTATTATCATGTGATGTTACAACATCTAATAATGCGTGAAGAGTCCCTCAGTCGTCCAGGTAGAATCCATGATAAAAGAAGAAATTCAATTTGTCAACTGGACAAAGTTTGTTTGGTCGAAAACGTTTCGCCACTCATCCGAGAGGCTTCGTCAGCTCTAATTAGAATGCTGGTAAGACACTTGCTTATATCTTGCTGCAGGGAGGAGCTAACTAGCTAACTACTTTCCGAAACTATCTCATTGGTTTCAGTCTTTTGTTTCTCTGGCGTCTAGGTATGGTAATCTAGACGCCAGAGAAACAAAAGACTGAAACCAATGAGATAGCTTCGGAAAGTAGTTAGCTAGTTAGCTCCTCCCTGCAGCGAGATATAAGCAGTGTCTTACCAGCATTCTTATTAGAGCTGACGAAGCCTCTCGGATGAGCGGCGAAACGTTTTCAACCAAACAAACTTTGTCCAGTTGACAAATTGAATTTCTTCTTTTATCAACATCTAATAATAACACAATTCTAAAACCATGCAGGAAAGATTCAACTTTGTGATTTTTTTCAATAGTGATACTTGCTCACATCGGTATGTAGTATGTTTTAGTATCAATTAGAACTGTGCACTATGTTTTTATAACCTTTGTGAGGATAGGCCTTTTAATTACACATTGTATTAATAAGATAGTGGCTCCACCTTGTCTAATACACCAGGCTAAAACAATTCTAGCAGGGTCTTTTTGGTAGCAGCAGTAACATTAGAAGATAATAATAATAATGTTATTATTATTACAGCACAGTGATTTTAACAGTGTTGAATAGAGAGCGTACCCTTCATTGCTGGTACCATCCTCCGTGGAATTCTTGCATGTCTGCTTGCCCTCGGTGCCAGCTAAACAAGAGAAACCTGTTTAATGATTTGTCAACATGTTATTTTGCACGGGGAGTTACAGATTAATGCGTAACTTTAAAACTTTGGCCATGTTTCAACTATTTTCAGAAGCTTATAATGGTGAGGAAGAGAACAAACAATGCCACACCTTCACTCAAACACAAACACAAACTGCACACATGCTAAAATTGTAAGGAACGAAAACAAATGCTAAAAAATATCTGGTTTGGTAACTAACTAACTAACTAACTAACTAACTAAATAAATAAATAAATAAATAAATAAAGCTTCTTTCTCTTCACTTACTGAAAGACAGGAAAACAAAGTCATCCAAAAGAGAGTCAGTTTCAGCATTTTCCAGACTATAGGGAAAACAAAAACATAATAGTTTTTCATAAAACTTTTTCAGTCTTGTCTTTGCCACATTATTTTGCTGTTTTTGCGTAATTTTCCTTGTCAAGTGTAAGCAGTCAGAAATCAGATAACTCACTACAAATGAAACTGTTTACGTAACATTTCAACCATCTGATAAGTCTTGGTGTGCATATAAGCATAGACATTGACATTCTATTTTTAAGGTTTCAGATGACTATCACCGACTCATTTCCTGAATATTTTGTGATCTGAAAACAAGGAAGACACAAAATATTTGAATCTGACTGGGCATATGTTGTTAAAGGTCCCATGGCATGAAATTTTCACTTTCTGAGGTTTTTGAACGTTAATGTGAGCTCCCCTACCCTGTTTAGCCCCCCCCACCATGGTTAAAAGTTGTGAAATGTCTAAACTGAGCATTTGCGATCCTTTTCTGCGTTACAAAAAATCGGAGCTCAAACGGGCGAGTTTGAACAAGGCACCTTATTGACGTCAGATCGAAAAAAGAAATGCAAATGCAGTTCCACCCCCGTCTGTCTGTACTCAGCGTCTCTGTAAATCACGCCCAGAGAGTTTGGACTGCGAATGCGCTAGGCAATGCGAAATGCGTTTTTTTATTTGCCTGGAGGCACGTCCGAGTGTTTCTAGGCTCGGAAGTCCTTTATCTGAGCCTCTGGACCTCTGAAACAGCAGTGGTTTAATTTTATTTTCTGTGGAAATGTGTTTTTTTCACTGAAATGGCTCTCCTTTCTGTCTTCGTGCTTCAAACGCAGAAGTTGGGAGACAGCCACAGCGCAGCACTTCAGGTGCGGGGAAGGGGCCCACCCGCTCCTCTAAGCCTATCTGTGTCCTTCTCATTTGCATTCAAGCAAGAAGGCCCAGAATGAGTTGTTCAGAGAGTGAATTTGTGACCGTGTCTGTGTAAATGGGTCTTTCTCACGCACAGAATGTTGATTTTGAAGAAGGATTCATTTACAGTATTAGGAAACCATTAAGGAGCCATATAAAAGCATCAAGAAGTACCATGTCATGGGACCTTTAAAATGTGAAGACTAACCTGCTGCCACGGTAAAGGTCCTCCTCCCTCCGTCGAAGAGACTCTGGACAGGGTGGCTCTGCATTTCGAGAGCGAACACTAGACACTGCCAGATCTTCACACTTTCAACATAATTATAAAGACAATCACTAATAAAAATGATACCATAACATATATACAATACAATTTCACTGATTCCACAATGATTAGTCCAGAATCCTGCCCCGGCTAGAGTCCTACTCACATACCTCAATAATGGGAGAACTCATAGATGTCGGAATTATTGCATCCATGCGGCAAAGTCTGCGTCGAGTTGGAAATGAAGAATCCTCAAAACTGGACACCAGGCTCTCACAGCTACTCTCCAAATCCTGGAGATGAACAGTGTAGAGAATAGCTAACAATGTTTTTGAAAATGGAAAATAAGCAGTGTCAAATGGCGGAAGGAGAATGGGAAGAGACATAAGTTGGGTGATATTGACTACATTTTCTTTGGCGTTTTTGCATTATCGTGATCATAACATTAACATCAATTTGACAATGCATCTGGAAGGAGCTCAAATTTGCCTTTAAATATCTTTGTGAACAAAATGTGAATGGATTATGAAATTAACTTCAAAAGTGCAGAAATATCACTTTATCCCTATGTTTTTTTCTGTTCATTTTTATTTTTAATCAGCTCTTTTTGCTGTCGTTTTATAGATGATATAAATACAATTTGCAGATCCGGGATTAACAACTGAAATCAATCACAATATTACGCATGTTCAATACAACCGCACATCTCAGCAATGTTTCCTGTTTAAAACACACGTGGACATTACGTACATCTGAGCTCTGTCTCCTCCCCCTGGAGCCGTGCACAGCCTTCATACAGAACAGTCTCTCCTGTAGCTCCACCAGCTGTGTCCGGAGACCGTCCTTCTCCATCAGGATACGAGTGATCATGGCCTGGGCCTCGTCTCTCAGCTGGTACGCCTGCAAACACGTAAGGTACAATGTTACTATATTCAGAGGTTTGTAAACACTTCCTGTTATATGTAACATTTTGAGCATCATTCTGAAAACCAAAGAACCACCACGATAATTCACACCTACATTTCCTAGCCACAAAAATGCAACATAGAAAGAGGATCTGGGGTAGGGCTACAAAATATTCTTTAGCTGTCAAAACGGAAAAGAAGAAACCTACTATGGGCATGTGTTATAAATATATACAGTATCATACAAGACAAGTGAATCATTCATTACTCCCGAGCATGATCACATTCTTTGGAATTGCAGTAAGGTTAAAAATTATTTATAGACCCTAAACTTCTCACAGTGTTACTTGGAAAAAATAAGAGACCACTGGAAAATGAGCAGTTTATCTGATTTTACTACTTATAGGTATGTGTTTGGGCAAAAGGAACATTTTCGTTTGAGTCAAAAACTACTGACAACATTTCCCCCAAATTCCAAATAAAAATATTATCGTTTAGAGCATTTATTTGCAGAAAATGACAAATGGTCAAAATAACAAGAAATTTGAGATTTCAGACCTCAAACAATGCAAATAAACAAGATCAAATTCATTTTAAAATAACATAATACTAATGTTTACACTTAAGAAGAGTTCAGAAAACAATATTTGGTGCAATAACACTTATTTTGTTTTTTCATAGTTTTCATACGTCTTGGCATGTTCTCCACAAGTCTTTCACATTGTTCTTGGGTGACTTTATTCCACTCCTGGTGCAAGAACTGAAGTAGCTCAGCTTTGTGTTTGTGTTGGAATTCAACAGACGCTGGAATGGAATGGCTGTAATACATGTAGAGATGCTGATTTCAGAAAAAAATGCAGCGGTCTCTTATTTTTTTCTAGAGCTGTATGTAATATGCTGAACTCTAAAGGGCGGGATCACATTACACCGGTTTTAAAATCACTGCATTGGCTCCCTGTGAGTGTCAGGAGAGATATTAAAGTTCTTTTACTGTTTTTTAAATGTCTTAATGGTCTTGGGCCTTCTTATCTTTCAGAACTGCTTTTTCCTTACAAACCCTCGTGGAGCCTGCACTCTTCCGGCAGCAGACTCCTGATCATCCCCAAAGTCAGGACACACACTCACAGAGAGGCGTCTTTTCAGGACTACAGCCCTCGGCTATGGAACAGACAGAGCTCAGGGCTGCAGAGAACGTTCATGTTTTAAAGAGTGGGTTCAAGTTTACCCGTTTAGCTTGGCCTTTGATTGAAATAAATAAATAAATACATTAAAAAAAAAAAAAAGGTGTGTGTGCGTGTTACTGTTTGGGTTGTCTGGTTGTATGCTGTCGGGCAGCTGTGGGGCTGGTTGGGTGGGTGGAAGGAAATGTGGGATCGTTTTTAATCACTGTGTTACGCTTTGTGTTACATTTTTTGCATGAAAAGCGCTTTATAAATAATGTTTGTTTGATTGAAAAAAAAAGAAAAATCTAAAGCAGCCTTTTCTACTAGATGGCACAGTACATGTTTGTAAGTAAATACCACAGATGTAGAGATGAGCTCCTTTTCAAAGTTATGCATTTTTCTACAGAAACAAACAGAACAAAGACCTGAGGTTGGGCAGGGGGGGATAATTATGTGATACCTGATGCGTGAGTGTAGGCTAGTGGAAAACACAGGTGTATGTTAAAGTGAAGCAGAGGGGAACTGGTGACCTGTTGTCTCTCTTCCTGTAGCTCTCTCATCTGCTCCTGCATCACCGCCGCCTTCTGCTCGTGCATTGAACAGTCCAGACTCAGCTGCTGCACCTGCAGGCCCAGGGACTCCTTATGCTCCAACAGCTAAGGACACACACGCAAAGGATATCAGCAATAAGCTTAGGGAATTCTAAAAGTAAAGGCAAACATTTCAAAGTTCAATATCAAAAGGAAAAACCCAATAAAATAACACAGTAAAGTTCTGCCTTTCTCAGATGACATTTACGTAAGATAAGCTAAGACTTTATTGATTTACTTGTCACAGTAGCTCCAGGTAGGGACAGTTTGAGCAAGAAAGAAAAGTGCATGCAGGCAAGAATGGCATAATAAAAAAAAAGTAATAATAGAATAAGTAATAATAATAAAACAGTAACAAGGAGCTCAAACGTAAGTAATTGAAAAACGAAATTGCACATTGGAAAAACGATATTGCACGTTAGGACCATACAGTGGAGTACATTGATACATACATACAGTACATTGATAAAACTATTTATCTTTATAGAATGGGCTCGCTAGATCCTATGGTTAAATCCAGTTAACAATCTACTGAGAGCAATTAGGCAAAGTCTATGTATTCTGACTCTTGAATATGAATATGAAGTTTAAGGTATTTCAATAGAGGAACAAATTGCCTCCATTATCTTTAATTTAAAGCCACATTCACACATATTGCCCATATCACCAGGTAAAAAATGGCAAAACACTCTTGCCTACCACTTGCTTGTCTCTGTGCAGTTGCTCGTTCTCCTCTCTGTAGCCCTGGAGCTGCTCGACCAGTTCTGTCCGAGTCCCAATGGCTTCAGCCAAGTCTTGGGCCAAGATGTCATTACGGGCCTTACACAGACATTCACAACATTAAAGATTCCATGACATGGTACTTCTTGATGCTTTTATATGGCTCCTTAATGGTTCCCTAATACTGTAAATGAATCCTTCTTCAAAATCAACACTCATAAGTGCATGAGAAACAGAGATAAGATGAGAAAGAGTCATAAATATCTCTCTCAAACTCTTTATTCTGGGCGTTGTTGCTTGAATGCAAATGAGGAGAAAAGAGATGGCCAATAGTAGAGGGTGGGGGCGTGGCCAAACTCTCCGCTCAGAGCTCAGAGCCCACAGCTGATCCATTTCCTTGTTTTTGCACGGGGGAGAGATTTGAAGCGTTCCATTGAAAAATAAACACATTTCCACATAAAATAAAATTAAACCACTGCTGTTCAAAGGTCCAGAGGCTCAGATAAAGGACTTCCGAGCCTAGAAACACTCAGACGTGCCTCCAGGCAAATAAAAAAAACGCATTTCGCATTGCCTAGCGCATTCGCAGTCCAAACTCTCTGGGCGTGATTTACAGAGACGCTGAGTTCAGACAGACGGGGGTGGAACTGCATTTGCATTTCTTTTTTCGATCTGACGTCAATAAGGTGCCTTGTTCAAAATCGCCCGTTTGAGCTCCGATTTTTTGTAACGCAGAAAAGGATCGCAAATGCTCAGTTTAGACATTTCACAACTTTTAACCATGGGGAGGGGGGCCTAAACAGGGTAGGGGAGCTCACATTAACGTTCAAAAACCTCAGAAAGTGAAAGTTTCATGCCATGGGATCTTTAAGAATAAGAGTAATCATAACAATAATAATTCATTTCATTCTCACTGGGTCTAGTTTCTCAGCCTTCTCCAGCTTACAGCGCAGACTCCACACCTCCTTCTGGAGTTGGGGGGCGTTTAGTGATGGCATACACCTCAGAGAGCACCTCTTCTGATATTCATTCTCAGTTTGAGCTTTCTGCAACTCTGTCTGAAGCTGGTACACCTGCAACAACATGTGACAAGCAATGTGAATAAGTTTGAATACAGTAAGTGTGAATAAGTAACTGATTTGCACTATTATTATTACTGGGTCATATTAGATGCTATATATATTGACTTCAACTGATTACGGGTTACCATGGTGACACAATGTACACATTAGCAAACACTGTCAGAAAAGTTTTAGAACCCTGTGAATTCAAGCGTCCATGGTCCTGTTTAGGTGTTTGATTTTCACCAAAACTGTTACAGCTCTTTCTGATCAGATTGTGTTAGAGATGAAAATAATCCCGCACTCCGTCTTACTTGCAAAATGTAAGATTTATGAAGACATGCAACACTAGACAAATTCAGCACTAGACCTTCATCAGGCAAAATACTAATACTACTACTTTTTTGCCTGATGAAGGCCTAGTGTCGAAACGTTGCATGTCCTCATAAATCTCACGTCAAGTAAGACGGCATGCGGGATTATTTCCTTCTCGTATGTTCTGGGGCTGCTCCCTCTCTTCCAACGCACCCGTTTGAAGAAATTAAAGTGCGAAGTTCTCATTCTTGTGATCAGATTATGTTAAAATAAAGCTCATGTTAAAGTCTAAAATGCCTCGGATAAAGCAGTGCTTACAATTAGCATCACTCTCCCAGGAAATGTTGATGACATCAGCTGCAAAGTATCAATATTATGCACAACTGGGTAAGTTCAGTCTTCAAATTGTGGAAGCAAGGACAAATCTGAATGGTCAATCTATGAATTTCAAGCAATGAACTATTGAGGCTGCATCCATAGCAAAACAAAACGTGCAAAGTCCTCAAAATGTTGTCTATAACAACATGTGAACCCGTTGACAATATACTGTACTACAATGTGTATGAGAGTAATCTACAGGTCCAGTACAGATGAGAAATAAATTTGGATTCCCCACATTGTCTTGTTGTTACAGTGTATGAAAACTACACTATGAACTAATGGAAATATGTCAGACTTGATTAAGATACTTTTCAGACCCACAAGGTTGAAATTACACGCCAGTAGATTGTATCATAAGTGGTCCAAAAATAATCTTTTGAATAGACCCCAAGGAATTTCAGCTTTGTACTTAGTGCAGGGAGGAGACATGAGACTGATTAGTGTTGTATACTATATTGTACAGAGCCACATTATAGTTGCATTATGTTGTATTGTCCATAGAAAGTGTACCTGCAGTGTGAGGTCATGGAGGCGCATGTTGAGAGCAGACTTCTCCTCTATCGCGGCCGTGTAGCGCACATAGAAATCGCATTTTTCATCTTTCATTTTGGTGATCTCTCGCTGTAAGGTGATGACCAGCCTCTGCATGCGCTCGTTTTCCGTCCGGAGGTATCTGGTCTTCTCCTCCTGCTCCACGATTTGGCTGATTTCGGTTTCCAGAGAGGTGCAGCGCGCGGTCATGCGGTTCGCCTCCGAGCGCGCCTCCGTGAGCTCCTTCTGCATCCCAGTCACGGCCCGGACCAGGTACTCTGTCAGCTCCGAGTACTTGATCAGACCTGCGGAGATATAACAAAAAACACAGGACAAAACACATTACTAGTGGGATTGGATCAACTGTAAGAAATTCATGCTTGCCAAATTACCTAGCCTAATTGAAAATGTAAGCTTTATTGCATCCTTTTTGGGTAACTTTAATTTACCAGAAAAAGGCACGCCTTTCAAATCATTTAGTAGAAATTAGGGCTGCAGAATTACCAACTGCATTCAAATCTCACTTTGAATGGTGGAAATTTCCAAAAATCAGAGTCAGATTAGAAATTTAAAGGGCGACTAAACACCAAAAACCATTAACCGTGATTAACTGTGTAAATGGGTCTAAAATATAAATATATACTTTAATGAATGTGAAACCTATATGACATTTTAAGGCAGGACAAAGGACAGCGTTTATACAAATATTTCAACAACTGTGGGGAAAAAAGGCGTTGCAAAGCCAATGTAATGTAAGTAGATGGTATGTTTGTCCATCATAACCATCTGGCCATGTTATAAATAAATGTTAGATCACAGGAGGCGATGGGGCCATTGCAGGGTTATGTAAATCATTCTAAAATGTACAATTAAATATTTGCTGAGGACGTCACTGATTTAAAGCCAGTGTATTGTTACTATGAAAACTGCATGGTGTAACATGTCTTTAAAGGCACTTTATGTAACTTTTCAGGTTGGGGGTGCTGCCTCAACAGAGATTTGCTTAGTATGTTCCACAGTATGGCATGTATTTTTTCCCATTCACATACTGTAAGAAAGATCACCTCTAAAGATACAATTGGTGCCGTCACCTGCTTGTCTTGATTGTGATAAACAAGTACAATGCCATCTTGTGGGACATTCCAGGTGAGGCAATAATATCTCCATGGAGACAAGCAGGCGATGGGCCCTTTACTAGAGAAGTTACATAGTACCTTTAAAGTCCATTTTTGTTGTTGCTGTCAAAAGTGCACAGTGCAGCATGAATTTAAAGCGTGAAAAAAAAAAGACAGACCGCTGAAGCGTGAGGGTTCGATGCTGGGTTTGCGCCCGGTCACTTGGGTGTACAGGGTCGGATAGTGGATCATCAAACTGTCCAGTAATGCCACCGCTCCATTTCGGCCCTGGGTCCGCAGCAGGTCCAACATGTAGCCTGGATAAATGACAGGGTATAACTACTGACAATGTAAAGGTACAATAGAGGTACACTAGACTGTGGTGCTGTGGGATACTTTCTGATCAGTGTTATATTTATTTATTTATGTAGTTATTTATTTATTTTTCAGTGGGACAGTGTACATCAATAAATGTACCCGAATTAGACAAAAGTTTAGTTTTCATCGGCAGTCCCCTTGCCAAATGGCAATAGGCTCCCTAAATGTTTCTAAATTCATGTAAAATAATTTTGTTAAAATCGTACAGGTACAACTAACATTCAAATATACAGTTACAGTATATATATATATACATGGTCATAAAAAACAGACAAAAAACACATAAACTCTGCATATTTAAGCTGTATTCTTCTGTCAAAAAGAAAAAAAAAAACACTCTGTTCCACCTTGTGATGTCACGGTGGAGCACTTCCTGTATTACCATACAGCAAGTGCTCCATTGTGTTTTAAAACTCTATACACATTCACTAGAATCATTTGGATAATTCCAGCCCTGGATTTGCCAATCTCTACTGAACAAAAGGTAAAAGGGAGCTGTTTAAATCCACCAGTACAGGGGGTCCTCGGTTTACGACGTTGATCCGTTCTTAAGATGCGTCGTAACCCGAATTTCGTCGTAAGTCAGATTTTGCCTTTGATCTTCCAACCAAAGCACCAATAACCTTTCCATCTCAATAATTAGACCACTACGCTGCTTGGTTATCACTGCCGCTTTCATAGGAGCAGATCAGAGCCCACATCAGGTACTTCCGCCCACATTTGGCACGCACATGAGGCTGTCTTCTTCTCCCTACAACCACAACAGTGTATTCTTCCGCCGTGCGCCGCGCGCCGTTCGCGTTTGTTTACATCTCTTACCACGCTAAACCGCGTAAGACGGAATGACGCGTAATATATATATATATATTTTTTAATGGGGGTGCGTTCGTAACCACGAAACGTCGTAAACCGAGACCGTCGTAACCCGAGGACCCCCTGTACATGACATGTGGAACAGCATTTTGGGCTTTGGAGATGTAGACAGACTAATAATGCAGGGTTAATTACTTGAAAAACCATGCTCCACCATTTTAATCCTTAACACATTAGTGAACTTCATAAGAAAGTTGGAAAGATACTGTTTTTGTCATGTGAACATGACATTCTCAAACCCTGTGGTCACGCACTGGCAGACATTTCCGTTTAGGATGTAGGCGTAAACAAAATAGGGTAGACCGGACCAAACCGCAAGTTCTCACTTTTTCCTGACTACAACCACAAGACATTTGCTTCCTCTGCTATGACACAAGAATATTAACACGGTTTCCCTTTAAGAACACTGTAGTGCCCACCATAGTTTACTCTCCCCCATGGCCGAAAAACAAGCTTGGTTTATGTGTGACCAGGATTCTTTATTATCAATTTTTCAATGTGTGTAGACATGCAGGGAGGCCAAAACACAATGTCTGCAAATCCTATACAGTGTCAAAACCATCTTAAAAGCACACATACACTACCAGTCTGTGCCATGTTTGGACTCACCCTCTCTCATTCAATGTTTTTGTTTTTTGTTTACTGCTTTCAACATCTTAGATACGTATGGAAGATATCAAATATGTGATGCAAAATATATGAAATTATATATATATATGTATATATTTATTTTATATTCATATTAAAAACTCATATTCAAATAAGTGTCCACCCTTTGCTGCAAACCTTTGACCTTCTCTCAGTGACCTTTATGATGAAGTCTCCTGAAACGGTTTTCACAAAAGTTCTAAGTGCAAACCAGGGTTGAGAGCAAAAGGTGGCTATCTTAATATTTTAGTTGAGTTAATCTGAGTTTATTTTTTTGTTTTCTACATTCCACATGTATTCATTCATGGCTTTGATGCCTTCAGTGAGAATCTACAATGTAAATACAGCAGCCTGGCACAGAGTGACAGAGAGAAATTGTTTAGAAAGTGGAAAGTTGTTGTTTGCTTTAGAGTCCACCAGAAGAAGAAACCTGTTTTTCTAGATTTAGTGCCAGTTTAGACTTGTGTATTATTTAGATCTAGTGTAACACAGATAACCCTTCAGTCCCTGGTTCAGAAAATCTTGAAGGTTCTACATTACACAAAAGTTTTTAACTTTTTTTTTAAAGCCATGTTATCTAATCAAAACCATACCTGGAGTTGTGATTTGTTCCATTCACACAAGTTTGAGTAATCTACATCTCCAAAGTTCAAAATGTTCAGTTCCACTTTGTGATGTCATGAAGCGGTAGTTTTCAAGTTAACAGCTACTGCATTTTGTTCAGTCGAGATTGGGAATTCCACATCGGAAATGATCAAAATGGTTCTAGTGAAGCATGTGGAGTTTAAAAACACAGTGGAGCACTTCCTGTATTACCACATGACATCTCAATATGGAACAGTGTTTTCAGTTTGAGAGAAGAACTATGATTTGTGTGTATGATGTAAATGGAGTTATGTTTTCCTTTAATAATCAATCATAAAGTAAACATGTAACATAATATGAGCTTTGAAAGACCACCAGCCGACACTGGATAATATTTATATCTTACTTGTTCTCATGGAGCGATTGGAGAGTTTTTGGCATGACAGAATCTCATCTTCATCCATTTCCGTCAGCACCCTCGCCTGCCTCAGATAAGGGATGACACGGCATGGGCGCACATCCAAAGAAATCTTGTGCCTGTTGTCATTGATAAGTTCCCATAGTTCTTCCTCTTTCATGTCTTTCAAATCCCGTCCTTCAAGGGTGCACTCCCCCGCCATGTTTGGTCCGTGTTAAACCAGTAGACACAGCCGTGAACTAACTCTCACCTTCTCATCTCTGGAAGTACACTAGCTAAGAGTTGAGAGATGTGCATCATAAAGAAGTTGACGCCTTCTGTGGGTGTTTTTGCCTTATGTTTATGTGGGCGTGCTGGGAAACCTGTTAAACAAGAAGCAAGACAATAAGAGAGTGACTGATTATGAAAGGTAAACATACACGCTTAAATACATTACATTGATCAAATAACAGCTGTCCCATTCATACCTCGGCCCCCTGTTTGTCTTCACTGATTGTTTAACATCAAATTACACCATAAATCTGCTACTAGGTGTCAATCAAAAATACAAATTGTTTGCTCAGTGCAGTCCAGTAGCAGCTGAGGTGTATTAATTAACAAAGATTAAAAAAATAAACTTTGTCTTGATAATTAATATACCATACATACCAGGCCAGTGACGCGAGCAGGCAGAAAAGTGCAAAGTCCTCAGTGAGCAGCAGGAAATAAGAACATGTGGGCTGCTACAACTAAGGGGAAGGAGTTGCTCATAGACAGTGGTTAATTTATTGTGTGCGTGTGTGTGTGTGCGTGTGTGTGTGTGTGTGCGTGCGTGCGTGTGTGTGTGTGCAGACAGGTATTTATCACATTGTGGGGATTAGTACTGCAAGCCTTTAGTCATTTTGCCTATTAATCGGTTGATGGTGTCTTAGTTGAGTGAGCGAGTGATCTGTTTAGACCAGGGGTCTTCAACGTTTTTCAGGCCAGATGGCGAACTGGCCCAGGGACCCCCTACTATATATACGGCATAGAATTGTGCTTTATATTAAATTGAGCTTAGTGTCATGTATAAACATTGCTACTCTGTTATGGTACATCCAATACAAGGAAATAATACACAGGTTAATACTGTATTTTCATGTTTTTTTATTTTTATTTTAAAGATGGGCCAGATAGGCCCTACGGGGTGAATGTGCTACTGCATGTTTTAAACACAACTTGCATATAACACAGGCCTATTAAGATTGTTCACCGATTCAACCAAAAAACAAGTGCAAGGGAGAGAGTGGCTGTGCTTCTGCCATTTACACATACATCTTGCTCAAATACAGAGCTATTCAAATAATGAACAATTAACACAAATCAAGTTAAGCTTTGATCATAGTAGGCTAAGTTAGCTAACGGAGGCTATGGGACGGAGCAGGGATATTTTTTGTTGATATGAGTAATCCGGTGCCTAGCTACCATATGTTACTGAATGCATGCATAGCATGATGCGTTTGCCTGGCGCAGTAATGTGCTGCTCACTGCTCCTAATAACAGGATGGGTTAAATACAGAAATGGAATTTCCCCACTGTGGGACTAATAAAGGCATAGCTTTCTTATTTCTCCATTCGCCATGTACGCATTAATGTGCATTTTAAGACATCAAAGATGGTGGAGGGACAAGGGAGAAATTGACTGGGGAAAAATGAAAAAATATGTTGTTTTTAAAAAATATTAAAATATAAAATGATATTATTTTAAAGTAAAATCAAAATATTTCGCGACCCCCCTGCAGTACCTCCGTGACCCCCCTAGGGGTCGCGACCCCCGTGTTGAAGACCTCTGGTTTAGACAAATACATTGCTTCCTGGTACTTTTTGTGGGGACAAAAATCTGTATGATATATATGAATCTTCTATTATTAGATCAACAACATGGTTTGAATTTCAAATAATGGTGAAAACAGATTAAGTTTAAGGTGAAGGTGAAGGTTAGGCAAACTGTGACTATGGTTAGGAAATGAATGTAAGTCAGTGCAGTGTTCCCAGGAAGCATGGAAACCCAAATGTTTGTGTGGCTTTGTGTTTGCTGTACTGTAATGGCTGTATGCAAACTAATGAAAGTAGGACCTACTGTAAATGACATAACAGTGCAGAGGTGCCCAGGGGATGTGCGTAGACACTAGAAAGCAAACATGAGCTTGAGTTTACAAAATATTATGTAATGAACGGTGAACTCAATAACCTTTGGTGGTGGCTTGCTTCCATGCATATGTTTGTAAATTATTTCACACGTTTATATTGCTCAAAAATGAAAAACAGGCATTCTTACTTTGAGTGGGGACACATCTCCGCAGGTAACTTTGTCAGATCTTGGAAGCCTGGTTAGTACTTGGATGGGAGACCACTGGGAAAATCAGGTGCCATCGTGGGTCGCCAGTGGCAAAAGATAAGACTTTATTGATCTCACGCAGGAGAAATTTACTTGTCACAGTAGCTCCAGGTAGGGACACTGTCATTGTGTCCTTAGGCAAGGCACTTCACCAATATTGTCTAGTATGAATGTGGAGTGTGCGTGAATGTTGTTGGTGGTCGGAGGGGATTAAGATTAAGCCTTTATTTGGTCTCACACACAATGACACACAGTGACACACGGGGGAAATTTGACTTCTGCATTTGACCCATCCTTTTTTTTCCAGGAGCAGTGATTATTAGTGAGCAGCCATCTTTTTCGGCGCCCGGGGGGCAGTACCGTGAAGGGTCTTGCCCAAGGACCCACACTGCGCTTGCTCATTGGGGATTTGAACTCAGGTCCCCCCAGGCAAAATCAGTGGCTTACCAGTTGAGCTAACCAGCCGAGGGTGCAGATTGGCAGCCTCGCTTCCGTCAGTCTGCCCCAGGGCAGCTCTGGCTACAATAGTAGCTTACCACCACCAGGTATGGAGTGAATGAATACTGATCTATAAAGCATCTTTGAGTGTCCAGAAAAGCGCTATATAAAATTGATGTATTATTATTATTATAATTATTACTATTATTATTATTATTATTATTATTATTATTAGGCCCAAGCGCTAAAGCGTAGAGCCTCTATGACTCATTACAGACACAAAATAACTATTAAACTGTTGTACAAAGGAAAAACGCACACTTTGTCAAAATTGAGTTAAGACCAAAAAACACCTTCTTAACACCTCTTTTATTTGGTGACAAAGGCTCAACTTGGAGAAATCTTGGTGTGAAATTTGCCAGAACTACAGTTTCTTCAGTGATTCAAAGGAAAAGTCCAATGCCTACAGCAATGAATGCTGTAACTGATCAATTCAAACACAGATACTGCACTTTTCTGTTTTGTTTTACTGCAGTTTCACATAACTCACAGATACTACTACATGTTTTAAGGACTAATTCTGAAATGAAACAAAATACAGACTTGAAACTTTCACAATTTCTTTTTCAACACACAACTGAAATGCTTAATATTTTATATTAACAAAGGTTAAATCAGTGATGATGGCTGTGATTGATTAATATCTCATCATATGGTAACACATAAACAAAAGTATTCACTCACCCATCCAAATAATCAAAATCAGGTGTTCAAATCAGTTCCATGGCCACAGGTGTATAAAGTCAAGCACCTAGGCCTGCAGACTGTTTTTACAAACATTGTGAAAGAATGGGTCGCTCTCAGAAGCTCAATGAATTTCAGTGTGGTACTGTGATAGGATGCCACCTGTGCAACAAGTCCAGTCGTAAACTGGACGTAAACTGTAAAGTTTAGTCAGCGGAGGCTGAGGCGCATAGTGCACAGAGGTCGCCAATTTACTGCAGAGTCAGGCGCAACAAACTTCATGTGGCCTTCAGATTAGCTCAAGAACAGTTTGTAGAGCTTATGAAATGGGTTTCCATAGCTGGAGCTACATCCAAGCCATACATCATCAACTGCAATGCAACGAGTCGGATGCAGTGGTGTAAAGCACGCCGCTCCTGGACTCTAGAGCAGTGGAGACGCATTCTCTGGAGTGATGAACCATGCTTCTCCATCTGGTAATCTGATGGACGAGTCTGGGTTTGACAGTTGCCAGGAGAACGGTATTTATCTGACTGCACTGTGCCAAGTGTAAAGTTTGGTGGAGGGGGGATTATGGTGTGGGGTTGTTTTTCAGGAGCTGGGCTTGGCCCCTTAGTTCCAGTGAAAGGAACTCTGAATGCTTCAGCACACCAAGAGATTTTGGATAATTTCATGCTCCCAACTTTGTGGGAACAGTTTGGAGATGGACCCTTTCATGCTCCCAACTTTGTGGGAACAGTTTGGAGATGGACCCTTCCTCTTCAACATGACTGTGCACCAGTGAACAAAGCAAGGTCCATAAAGACATGGATGAGAGAGTTTGATGTGGATTAACTTGACTGGCCTGCACAGAATCCTGACCTCAACCAGACAGAACACCTTTGGGATGAATTAGAGCGGAGACTGAGAGCCAGGCCTTCTCGTCCAACATCAGTATGTGACCTCACAAATACACTTCTGGAAGAGTGGTCAAAAATTCCCATAAACACACTCCTAAACCATGTGGACAGCCTTCCTGGAAGAGTTGACGCTTTTATAGCTGCAAAGGGTGGACCAACTTCATATTAAACCCTATGGATTAAGAACTTCATATGCGAGTCAAGGCAGGAGAATAAATACTTTTGGCATATAGTACTATCGATAGTATACCTCTGACATACTCAAAAGGGATAACACCCTAACTTTAAAGCCATTTTTCTCAGTTTAACTGTCAGTGTAGATACTACGATTTTCCTTTGTAGGGCAGTATAGTGTTTCATTCTGCTATTTATTTATTTATTGCAGTTCATCGCATTACTCTGGTCTACCAAGCACTCTGTAACCAGGCTTACTCCTCACATCCTTATCATCATATGTCATATTATTCAAATCAATGAATGGGAATCCACACAGGTTCTTTCCCCTGTGTGGGTTAAAATAAATAAACATGAATATCAACACAGCTCACAGGCTTGCAGGAGTTTATGCAATAATAATAATAATAATAATAAGTAATAAACTAATAAACTAATAAACTGTCTTTATATGTAAAAATAAAAAAATAAAAAAAATCATGCTATCGTCCAGAAATTCTGATAAGCCTGTCACAAAAAAACCCCAAAAAACATTACACTGGAATTTCAAAAATGTATTTAGGACTTGATTCAACCTGGGAGGAGAAGCTTCTATGCAAGCCGTGTTGTCATAAATTAATCTGTCAGCATTTGTTGTTTATAATAGAAATGCAGACGTCAAAGAATTTTTTGGAAATTACAATGAGATTTTGTTGTGAGTTGCAGGAGGCCACGCTGAAGCTGGTTCTACAGCTTTTTAAACCAACCACACCAACACCTTCTGATGTCAGATTAAAAATAAATGGAGCAATTTGATTAGCCTTGGTGTGTCACTATAATAATAATGTATTACCTTGATAAAAGGAGAAATTCAATTTGTCAACTGGACAAAGTTTGTTTGGTCAAAAACGTTTCACCGCTCATCCGAGAGGCTTCGTCAGTTCTGGTTCTAGTACTGGTTTGAGACTGCTTATATCTAGCTGCAGGGAGGAGCTCACTACACTGAAATAGTTCTGAAACTATCTCAACTAATTTGTTTCTTTTGTTTTTCGAATTTCTCTGGCGTCTAGTATTAGCATATCTATTCAGCCCTAGGAGGAGATCACTACACTTAAATAGCTCTGAAACTATCTCAAATAATCTGTCTCTTTGTTTTTCAAATTTCTCTAGCGTCTAGTTTAGCATCCCTATTCAACCTAACAACCGTCTCCACCCCTCTGACCCTGGCTTGTCTGCCCTATTGTTTCTTTGTCTGTTTTGACTTGGTTTGAGAATCGAATTATAAATGGGAGACAAGTTGTGTCTAACTCCCCCATTTCTGTTTAACAACGGATTCTCTTTTTTGACAAAAATAGCCTCTTTAACTCCCCTCTCAAACCAGTTCTTTTCCCTGGCCAAAATCTGAACCTCACTGTCCTCAAATGAATGGCCCGTGGCTTCTAGGTGAAGATGTACGGCAGATGACGGTCCACTCTGGCACGCCCGCCTGTGTTGGTACATCCTCTTGTGAAGTGGCTGTTTGGTTTCCCCAATGTAGAGCTCAATGCAGTCTTCACTATGTTGAATGGAGTAGACCACATTGCTTTGTTTGTGGCTCGGGGTTTTGTCCTTTGGGTGGACCAGTTTCTGTCTTAAAGTGTTTGTGGGTTTGAAATAGATTGGGATTTCACATTTTCAGACAATATGAAATCCCAGTGTGATAGTTTCATAGTAATTTCATTGTAGTTATTGTAGTTAGTTGGGAGATATAAGCAATGTCCACTAGCACTCTGACCAGAACTGAAGAAGCAGTTTGGATGAGCTGCGAAACGTCTTCGACCAAATAAACTTCAGTCCAGCTGACAAATTGAATTTCTCCTTTTGCCATAGATTCCACCTGGACGACTGAGGGTTTCTTCACACATCAAACAATTATGTAATAAAAGTTAGTTTTAAGTACAATATCCTTCAGTCATTGAAGGATACCTCTAGATCAGGGACTTTCTCCTATGAATGAGCAGACAATGCCAGAGTCAGCCTGCGCAGCGCCCCCTGGTGTTGGGGGAAGTCCTCACACACGCGCTGCAGGAGGGTGCTGATTGTGCGCACTCTCTCCGTCTGACTGTGGTGGGCTGCTCCGATGGACTCACTGTTGGACACAGGTTTGTAGCTGTTGTCCTTCACACTCTGCAGCTTCTTGGACCTGCTCTGGAGGACCACCAGATGGGAGAAGTTCTGCACACCACCAGACAATCAATCACTGGAGTTGTTTTTAATAGATTTTAGAGAGAATAAATAATAATAAATAAATAAACATGAATATTAACACCTGATGACATTGAAACAAGCAGAGGACTGAACTTAAGAACAACTGGTTTGAAAATGAGAATTACATAGTTTTTTCTTTTCTCTTTTAGTTTTTGATAGTTGTAAAAGTGAGACTTGACTACAAGAAGCAAACAATATTTCACAACTAACTGAAAAAATGACATAAATTGAAAAGTATCACTAAAATGTTTTACAGTCAGATGCAGTGCAGACAGTTAAGGATGCGTCACATATTTATACGTAGGCTATATCCTGTATTACATCCCACAGTGCTTACCCTCTCTTTACTGTCCTGGAGATTGGCCAAGTCCTGCTCCAGGGCAAAGCTGTTTCCGCAGAGGTCTATGATCTGCTGCTTCTGCTGTGAGAGTCGGCTGTCCACACTCACCTGGCTCTCCTGCAGCTCTCTAATCTCCTGCTCACACTCTGTCACTTGCTTTAGACGACAGAACACAATTTCTTTTAGCTCAAATACAGATACAGTGGTACCTCACCTTACGAATGACCCAACAAACGAAAATTTCAAGTTACGAAACGCCTTCACGGTAAATTTTTGTCTCTAGATACGAATGAAATTTCAAGTTACGAAACGCGAAATCTCAAAAATTCAAATAATGCGCGCTCAGCCACACACATTATACGCTTTTCTCAGACTGGATTTAAACTTTTCTCACATTTGTCTCTGTTTAAACACTCAAACTTTCATTGATTTTCAACAAAACGTATCAATATTGAAGTGTGGGGGGAAGCGGGAGGGGGGAGAAGACTGCGCGGACACGTGTGCGCAGCATGACCCGGCGCAGAGCTGACAGCAGGACTAGACCAAGGTCTAAACCTGGACTGGACCAGGACTAAACCTGGACTAAACCAGGACTAAACCAGGACTAAACCAGGACTAAACCAGGACTAGACCAGGTGGATTAAAGCGCCGCGTGCGGGTCTATTTCCTGGTTTCTCACGAGTCACAGCTGAGGCGAGCAGCGAGGAGGAGACCGCAGGCAGTCTGAGCGCAGGTCTAGAGGAGGTCTAGAGGAGCCGCGGTGGTCTGGACTAAACCAGGACTAAACCTGGACTAAACCAGGAGGAGCCGCGCTCACATGCGCTCAGACTGCCTGCGGTCCCCTCCTCCCTGCGGTCTCCTGTTCGCCTCAGCTGTGACTCGTGAGAAACCCGGAAATAGACCCGCACGCGGCTCTTTAATCCACCTGGTTTAGTCCAGGTTTAGTCCAGGTTTAGTCCAGGTTTAGTCCAGGTTTAGTCCTGGTTTAGTCCTGGTTTAGTCCTGGTCCAGTCCAGGTTTAGATCTTGGTCTAGTCCTGCTGTCAGCCCCGCGCCGGGTCATGCTGCGCACACGTGTCCGCGCAGTTTTCTCCCCCCTCCCGCTCCCCCCCACACTTCAATATTGATACGTTTTGTTGAAAATCTATGAAAGTTTGAGTGTTTAAACGAGAGACAAACGTGAGAAAAGTTTAAATCCAGTCTGAGAAACCAATCAGGACGCAGAACACATTGTTACACTATAAAAAAGTTACACTATAAAAAAAAACAAAAACTTGGATCGGGGCCTTGGAACGAATCAGGCTTTTTCCATTGAAATAGCTACTCAACTTACGAATTTTTCACGTTACGAAACCACTTCTGGAATGAATTAATTTCGTAAGGTGAGGTACCACTGTATATACATAAAAGTCCACAAAGCGTATATAGGATGTACTTTGTGTGTGGTGTTGATTTTGCGCTGAAGGTTCTGGATGAGCCTCTGCAGCTCTCCCTTGGTCCTCTGTTTGTTCGGTGAACTTTGGAGGAGTGATTCTCGACGTAACACAATGTTCTCACGGCGAGCCACTGACGCCTCGCTCTCTCTCAGCAGCCGCTCCCGCTCCCTCATCAGCTGAGTCAAACGCACCTAAAATGACACACATAGAAGACTTGAACTGTTGGATTTTACATATTGTCATGTTAGGGAAAAATAAAATAAAAATATGAAACAAAAAGACGATAATTATTTTTGCAACAAAAAATATTATCACCAGACCACTAGTGTGTAAATATACTCAACAAAAATATAAACGCAACACTTTTGTTTTTGCTCCCATTTTTCATGAGATGGACCCAAAGATCCAAAATTCACTCCAGATACACAACACTACAATTTCTCTCAAACATTGTTCACAAATCTGTCCAAATGTGTGACAGCGAGCACCTCTGCCCCGCAGAGACAATCCACCCCACCTCACAGGTGCGCCACATCAAGATGCCGATCCAACATCATGACCAGTGCACAGGTGCACCCCAGACTGCCCACAATAAAAGGCCACCCCGAAATGTGCATTTTTTTTTTTTGCTTTATTGGGGGTCTGGGGACTCAGAACCAGTCAGTATCTGGTGTGACCACCATTTGCCTCATGCAGTGCAACACATCTTCTTCGCATAGAGTTTATCAGATTGTCAATTGTGGCTTGTGGAATGTTGGTCCACTCCTCTTCAATGGCTGTGCGAAGTTGCTGGATATAAGTGGGAGCTGGTACACGCTGTCGTATACGCCGGTCAAGCACATCCCAAACATGCTCAATGGGTGACATGTCCGGTGAGTATGCTGGCCATGCAAGAACTGGGACATTTTCAGCTTCCAAGAATTGTGTACAGATCCTTGCAACATGGGGCCGTGCATTATCTTGCTGAAACATGAGGTGATGTTCATGGATGTATGGCACAACAATGGGCCTCAGGATCTCATCACGGTATCTCTGTGCATTCAAAATGCCACCAATAAAATGCACCTGTGTTCTTCGTCCATAACAGCCTTTGAAGAGGAGTGGACCAACATTCCACAGGCCACAACTGACAATCTGATAAACTCTATGCGAAGAAGATGTGTTACACTGCATGAGGCAAATGGTGGTCACACCAGATACTGACTGGTTCTAAGTCCCCAGACCCCCAATAAAGCAAAAAAATGCACATTTCGCGGTGGCCTTTTATTGAGATCCTGAGGCCCATTGTTGTGCCATACATCCATGAACATCACCTCATGTTTCAGCAAGATAATGCATGGCCCCATGTTGCAAGGATCTGTACACAATTCTTGGAAGCTGAAAATGTCCCAGTTCTTGCATGGCCAGCATACTCACCGGACATGTCACCCATTGAGCATGTTTGGGATGTGCTTGACCGGCGTATACGACAGCGTGTACCAGCTCCCACTAATATCCAGCAACTTCGCACAGCCATTGAAGAGGAGTGGACCAACATTCCACAGGCCACAATTGACAATCTGATAAACTCTATGTGAAGAAGATGTGTTGCACTGCATGAGGCAAATGGTGGTCACACCAGATACTGACTGGTTCTGAGTCCCCAGACCCCCAATAAAGCAAAAAAAAAAAAATGCACATTTCGGGGTGGCCTTTTATTGTGGGCAGTCTGGGGTGCACCTGTGCACTGGTCATGATGTTGGATCGGCATCTTGATGTGGCGCACCTGTGAGGTGGGGTGGATTGTCTCGGCGGGGCAGAGGTGCTCGCTGTCACACATTTGGACAGATTTGTGAACAATGTTTGAGAGAAATGGTAGTGTTGTGTATCTGGAGTGAATTTTGGATCTTTGGGTCCATCTCAGGAAAAATGGGAGCAAAAACAAAAGTGTTGCGTTTATATTTTTGTTGAGTGTATGTATTGTGTAAGTCTGTTTCTGAGATATCTGTGTTATTTTTGTTGTTGTATTTGCCTAAATTTGTCAAATTTCTCCACTATTAGACCAATAAAGTTCTATCACACATTGTGTTATACAGCTCTGGAAAAAAATAAGAGACCACTGCAAAATTATCAGTTTTTCTGATTTTACTACATATAAGTGTGTGTTTGGGGGAAAAGGAACATTTTTGTTTGTCTATAAACTACTGACAACATTTCCCCCAAATTCAAAATAAAAATATTATCGTTTAGAGCATTTATTTGCAGAAAATGACAAATGGTCAAAATAACAAAAAAGATACATGTTTTCAGACCTCAAACAATGCAAAGAAACAAGATCAAATTCAGTTTAAAACAACATAATACTAATGTTTACACTTAAGAAGAGTTCAGAAATCAATATTTGGTGCAATAACCCTTATTTTTAATCACAGCTTTCATGCGTCTTGGCATGCTCTCCACAAGTCTTTCACATTGTTCTTGGGTGACTTTATTCCACTTCTGGTGCAAGAACTGAAGTAGCTCAGCTTTGTGTTTGTGTTGGAATTCAACAGACGCTGGAATGGAATGGCTGTAATACATGTAGAGATGCTGATTTCAGAAAATATCGTGTGCATGCTCCCATAAATACCCACTTTACAATCATTTTTGTGGATTTTTACAATTTGATTTGCACCAATGCTTTAATGACATGGCCCTCTGACCAGTCAAAGCTCTGGAAACCCACTGTAATCTCAGGTACATCTATGCCAAATTACATTGTTCATAACTCATCAAATATTTATGACAAAGTTGAGATGCTATATTGTTTCAACCAACATTTTATATCCTCTGCACCTTCCATAAATTCAAATAATCCTGTGAGCCTACCTGAAGAGTTTTCTGATGAGTCAACATTCAGTTTCCAGCCTTTTACAGTGTCAAGTCCACAAGGCCCTAAAATCATTAGATGTACGCAAACCTCAAGGACCTGATTTACTTGATCCTCAATTCCTAAAAATAGCAACTGATTTCATAGCTCAATCTCTGACTTATATTTTTAACTTAAGTTTGAGCACAATGCAAATTCCCAAAATCTGGAAATCTGCTTTTGTCACTCCATTATTCAAAGGGGGCGATCCGACAATCTTAAACAACTATAGACCAATATCAAAGCTTTGCATTTTATCAAAAATTTTGGAATCTTTAATAAATGAACAGCTGAAAGATTTTTTGTATTCCAACGATATACTATGTAATTTTCAGTCGGGATTCAGAAAAGGTCACAGCACCATAACAACAACAATGAACAACAGCTCTTGATAATAAGCGACATTGTGCCACTCTTTTTATTGATTTGTCTAAAGCTTTTGATTCTGTAAACCATACTTTACTCAAACAGAGATTGATCAATGTTGGACTATCTAAACAGGCAGTTGGGTGGATTTGCAATTACCTCTCAGACAGATCCCAATGTACTAAATCAGAAAACATTTGATCAAATATTCTATCATTAACTAAAGGAGTGCCGCAAGGCTCGGTTTTGGGACCACTCCTATTCACAATTTATGTCAACAACATTGGCCAGGATCTAGAGGACACCACATTTCACCTCTATGCTAATGATATGGTTATCTACAGTTTTGGAAAAACCCTCAGTGTCTCTGCAGTACAAAATGCCTTTAACATTATCCAGAACATGTTTCTGAGACTAGGCCTTTCACTAAATGCAAATAAAAGCAAGTTAATGCTATTCTCAAAAACAAAGACCAATGTGCAGAATTGTCCTACAGTTGTCACTCTTCAAGGAGCAGAAATTGAAATTGTTAAATGTTTTAAATATCTTGGTATTTGAATTGATGACAGTCTAAATTTTAAAGGACACGTTGAGCAGCTACTTAAGAAACTGAGGCTGAAAATTGGCTTTTACTTTCGGAACAGGTTATGTTTTTCTTTTAATGCCAAAAAGAAATTAGTAGCAGCAACATTTTTACCCATTTTGGACCATGGTGACCTGATTTACATGAATGCCCCAGTTCAAATACTGAAGCTGAAGATTCTGTGTATCATATGTAATCACCTTATCCACTCCTCATTTGCATGTGTGATGTCCTGTGTGCAATGTCCATATGTTTCCTTGTTTGTCTGACAGTGTCTGTGGAAATAAATTTCCCCTCGGGGACAATAAAGGTCTATCTATCTATCTATCATGCCTCTCTGAGGTTCATCACAAACTATAACCCTCGCACACACCACTGTGAACTTTACACACGTGTGGGCTGGCCAGCACTGGAGACTCGTAGGCTCACTCACTGGTATATGTTCATTTATAAGGGTATTCAGCGCCAGCTCCCCTCATATCTGTGTGAGTATCTTTAACCAAGAGCAACTGGACATTATTCTTTACGTTCTCAGGAAGCACTGCTGCTGACTGTGCCAAGTGTTCGCACAGAAGCTGGTAAAGGGGTGTTCCAGTATTCTGCTCCCACAACTTGGGACAATCTACAAAAAGACTGGAAACTAAAGGAACTGGTCTCTATAGGACAGTTTAAAATCTTGCTCAAAGGTTTGGAATTTAAATCTATGGTTTGTAAATGTTTTAATTCTAAAACATTTTATTGTTTGTAATTGCTTGAAAATTGTTTTTGAAATGGTTTTGAAATTGTATTGATCTGTGCCGCTATTTTGGCCAGGACTCCCTTGAAAAAGAGATTATTAATCTCAATGGGACTTTTCATGGTTAAATAAAGGTTAAATTAAAAAAACAAATCTCAAGTAAGATAAGATAAGGTAAGACTTTATTGATCTCACATAGGAGAAATTCATTTGCCACATTAGCTCCAGGCAGTTTAGTGCAAACGAAAGTTTGAACAAGAAAGTACATGCAGATAAGATAAGTAACAATAATAAAATAAGTAAATAAGAGAGTATAGAAAAAAGGAAAAAAATGCACGTTTGTACTATATAGTGGATTTAGTGAAGTCAAGTAGGGAACCATTGCACTAAAGGACACTGGGATGAATAACCAAATGATAAAGAAACTTTGCAGAAACATCACACTTCACTTAATACAAATGTTCATGGTCCCATTTAGGTGTTTGATTTTCAATAAAAAGGTGAAAGTGAGTGAACTGGAAAAAAACAGCTTGTGACTGTAATATTATTTGAGTTGTTTAACTGTGACTTGTTTAACAGTAAAAATAATTTAACTTATTGTAGTTCCAACCAAGTCTGTAGTTCCAACCAAGTCTGGTCAGATTGTGTTCAAATAAAGCTCAAATAAAGGGATAGTGCATTTTTTTAATGTTAATCTGTATGGGTTTCCTTCTAAAAGCGTATTTCGCATTTGCGTATTGTCTCTCTCCACTCGTGTCACTCCGCCCATGTTAACTCTATCAGCCTGTTCACTTGTAAACTTCGGTGTAGCCATCCGCTGAAGGTGAACAGGCTGATAGAGTTAACATGGGCGTAGTGATACGAGTGGAGAGAGACAATACGCGAATGCGAAATACGCTGCTGGATGTTCCGTGGAAAACTGTTTCAGAAGCAAATATATCACCTTTCTAACAAATGTTTTGTTTTGAGAGGAAAAACAAGCTGAGACTGTCAGAGGTAAGCCGGTGTCAAAACACGTAACTTTTAGAAGGAAACCGATACAGATTAACATAAAAAAAACGCACTATCCCTCAGACTGAGCATGCTTACAGTTAGCATCACACCCCCAGGGAATGGTGATGACATCAGCTGCAAAGTATCAGTTGTATAAAATGTAAAGTTACCTCCATGCGGTGTATCTCTGCCTTCATCCTCTGAATGTCGGCCTGCTCTTCCACCCCCTGCACTGCAGAGTACGTCTCTTTAGCAATCTGGATCTTCTTCTCCCACAACATGATCTGCCGCCTGTTACCAACAACAACAATATCAACACCATCCATAAGAGCAGTGCTATTACGCGTGTGAAAACCCAAGGTCATATTGAGAAAGTACGAACTCTGCTTCAACAAGACAATTGAAAAGTCTTTCTTTTTCTTCTATTGTTTTTTCCCATTTCATTGTCATCTTGCTGGTCTCTAGCTCCTCCTCCTGAAAACATGAAACCACACTGAATTATTCATATCTCAATCTATGCAATGACAAGTAATTCAAATTAAACAGTGAACACAGTAGCATCATGCCTGTAGTTTTTTGGCGAAGTCTGTCTGCATCAGTGCATTGTCCTTCTCCAGTGTTTGGCTCAGCTGTATGTTCTTTCTCAGGAGAGTGTTCAGTCTGGTTAAATCTCTTCTCAGCACCCGAGCGTTCTTTTGCATGTTCTGTTTATCTCGGCGTTCTCCTTCAATCAGATCTGTGAGAAGTCAGTGAGCAACAGTATGTTTAGTTGTTTAGAAGCCAGCATGTTTAGCTACTTAGAAAAACATGAAATGAAAGAGGCAAGCAAACTTACATGATACTTTTACAATATATTCTTTGAACATTCCATTTTCATGATGGTAAAATAACAATAATAATGTGCCATATCATGCAAATATCAAGAAAAGATATGTAAAAGTTTGGCTTTTTAGATACTTTCTTTGCCAGTTTGGTTACACTTAGGCCTGGACTGGTAATCGGGCATATCGGGCATTTTCCCGGTGGGCCGACAGTCTTAGGGGCTGATGCTGTTGTTTTTTATTTTTACTTAGAGACCGGCCCACTAGAGGAAGCTTACGAGAGTGGTCCCACCCCTTTCTCTGCACTGATCCCCGCCAGTTTCAGTGTTGAAACGAAGCGTGGAAACATGGAGAAGCAGCAGAAAGGGGTTACGGAGAAGTTGCAGGCTAAAAGATAAAACAAATCTCACTGGAGACGCTGAAAAATATTCTAAAATAACAGACATATTCTCTGGAGGAGCTGCTGGAGCCTCCACATCCTCTGTAGCCCAGGTTGAAGGTGGACAGGGAGCCTGAGGGAACCCAAGGCACAGAGTGACCAGGGAAGTGTCGCACAGGCACAGCAGGTCAGCAGGTAGTAATGCTAGGATAATACCGGGACTTTTAGGTGATGGACATGGCATGAAAATCACTCACCTTTCGGCCAGCCCGCATGCTCCTGACCTTGTGTGCAAGATGCATTTTAAATAAAACATTAAATGTGTAGTGTGCATTTGCTGGTGGTTTTTGGGAGCTCGGATTTTTCCTTTAAATGTTGCGCCCTGGTTTCCCCTCAGCCAAGACGTAACAATAGTAAAAAACTTTGCTTCCAGGAACACAAACATAAATTAGTCCTTTGTGCTCCGCTGATTATGAGGGGCCGGTCTAAGCCAAAAATGCCAGGGCCGTTTTTTTGTCCCAGGTTGTTACACTTTATAATCACTACTCCTAATTGGCCCTATTAAAGCATGAAGAAGAACACTCAATTAGTAATAAACAAATTATTTATGATTCAGGCTTAGTAATGACTTAACTATGGAGTTATTAATTATGTAGTTAATGAATCATAATTAATAAATAATAGTCATAGTTACTATAAAGTGTTACAAATAATTTGTATCTATTTTGAATGATATTTGGAAAATCAGTCAATATTTTTCACTGTATCAGGAACCACCCACAAGAGCTGCAGTTTTGAGATGCTGTGTTGTACAGTCTATGACAACTTTCTAGTTTTTAAACTCCACAACTGTCTATTCTGATACGTGGCTCCAAAACTAACACACCAAGTACTTCCAAAGAAAATATTTGGCTTTCTGAGTACCACCGAATTCTAGACTATTCTATGTAACTAGGACACAAATCTAAAATTTAACTCCACTATTGCTACCCTAATTCTAAGCAATGACTAACATAAGAGTGTGGATTAACTAGAGAAACAATGGCCTCCTATATTTCTATTTCAGCCCCTAACAGATATATTGTTGTAGATTGTTTGATTGATTGATTGACTGATATGAGTGGTCTTCTAATAGTGCTTGTACAGTGTAGAGTACACTTACTTTCTATGCGTATCTTCTCCTGCTGCAGGCATGTGTACTCAATCTCTAGTTGATGGCTGTTCTTGCTTGTTTTCTCCAGCTCCTGAGTCAGTCCCACCAGAGTGTTTTGTTTCTGGATCCAAAGTTGGTGCTCACGATTTTTATTTGCCTCCATTTCCTCTATCTGCGCCTTCATTGCATCTGCTTTGATTTGCATTGGGCTAAGATCCTCAGTCTGGGTGTAAAATTATAAAAAATATTATAGAAATGACTGTCAACAAAAAAAAAAATGTGTTTGCAATATCTTACCCCAGTAGCAGCTGCAATCTGATCTATCTTTTTCTTGATTTTTATGATAATACTTTGCTTCTGGCCAATTAAAAACCGAAATGAAGATATCTGGCTCGTTTGGTCAGAGTGTAATTTGTCCATCTTTGCCAACTCTTCATCCAGTGTCTTCTGGGTGAACTCCAAGTTGTCCAGATTTAGGCCGATTTCACTGTTTTCCAAATCAGCGGTTACAATTTCGTTCTCCATCTGCCACAACTGAGTAATCTAAAGAGATGAAAAAAAAAAAAATAGTGTTAATATTAAATCCCCAATGGGCTGTGCTCATGTTCTAGGATGTGATGATGTCCTAATTGTCAGAAGCCTATAACTTTATAGGAGATTCACTGTTTTTGCACAACTTTCTGAAGCTGTTATGAAAAAATAGCTCCAATTTTGCTTATGTTTAGACTTGATTACAGATATTAACCATTACATCATCAAATTCTGATCAGGCCTCCATGTCATACTTCCAGATGAAGGGCAAGAGACCGTTTTTCCTATTGATTACACTGTACATTGCTGTGAAATATCAGAAAGGTAAATTCCCAAATATAGAACCTGATCATTTTTATTAAAGACTAGACCCAAGACAATGCTAGTATATTGCTACAAAAATCTGCAGTTGAACAATGATCATTTTATCTGTCTGCCCATCTGTATAAAATAATATTGGCCTATAGAATGTTGTGATATCGTCTGAAACCCGTCTTGTATAAAGTTGAAGATCACTGATTCGTTTTTGACCTTTTCCTTCTTGAGTGCAGACAGCTTCTCGGAGAGCTTCTGGGAGTACTTGGCGGCCTTGTTGTGAGTGAGCTTCTGCTGGAGGGCGCTCACTATCTTGTCCTCTAACTCCAGACGCAGAGCACTCTCTTTCTCCATCTGCCTCCTCTGGTCTTTCACTTCAGCTTCAAGATTATTGGTTTCCTACAGAAATAAAAAAAAGAATCAAACTACAAAGTAATTCAGGCATATTTATACATTATACAAAAACATTATATTGACAGTTCATATTTATATTGCATAAAATCAAATGTGTTTATAAAGAAATAGTACACTGCCAAAGTAAGTGTTGCAAAACTTTAGCCGATCTGGTTCAATTTTAAACAGTTTTGGATTATTTGGACAATTACTATGAACATTTACTGCTACCAATCTGGCCTTATTTATTTGTTTGTATGTTATTAGTTCATTATTAAGTGAATATATTCCAATTTTATTCTGATGCTTATTTTATTGTGAAATATGGATCTAGTGTAAATTCAAAAATACGTTCTACTTTTTGTCTGATGTTTCCATCCCTTACATGCTTTCCGCTTGGATAATACACACAAACCTTGTTTAACTGTGCCAGGGTGCGCTCTGTCTCTCGCAGTGTTCGCAGGCTGGTGCTGTAGTGAGTCTGCATAGCCTCTTGCTGAGCTTGTTTCTGATTTATGAGTGATTTGGTGGTAGCATTGTCTATCTCCACCCTGTTCAGCTGCAACGTAAGCGTCTCATTTTGCTCCTGCTCCTCTGTGATGGTTTTCTTAAAGCCTTTAATCTCCCTGTCCAGTGAAAGCAACTGGTGCTTAAGCATGCTGCAGGGGTAAAGAAAACATGTTGGGTAAATGTAATAAATATCCACATAGCTTTAACATTATTGAGTTATAGAGTAATATATGTACTGCTCGGCCTCCTGCATCGCTGTGAACGCCTCCTCTCTTCTTCTCATCCCGACCAGACTGCTGTTCCACTGCTGCATCAGCTGTTTACGAGCCATTAACAACGAAGTCATTTCCATCTCAGCCTGTGCACAAAATCATTTCACATGTTTTTGTAATTATTGGTTCATTTGCTGGGATAGTACCAGTGGTAAAAATGTGTCATAGTTTCACATGAGTTGGTCAGTCTGTGATTTTTTTATTTATTCTTTTATTTAATAGGAACAGTGCATGTTAATGAATATCTACAACATTGCAGTGTAAATATGCCAGATTATAGTAAAAATGTTCATTTCCATCTTTAGACCCTGGGCAGGTGACACCACAGCAAAAACAACAAAAATAATGACAATGACAATGACAATAATGACAAGTGACAATAGCAGCAGTTAAACATTAAAAGTGTCCACAAGTCTGGTTTTCGTTTAGCTGCTGTTTCAAGTGTGATTTGAAAGTGTCCAGTGTTGGAGTCTCTCCTATTGATAATGGGAGAGAGTTCCAGAACTTAGTGCCTCTGACTGAGAGCACACTTTGTCCGAATGTAATGCATCTGTGTGGGACCTCACAGTTCCCCCGGGGTCTGCATGGGACCTCACAGTTCCCCCACGCCGTGCCCTAGTTCCCATCCCACTGACAGTCTTTGTTTTAATAAAATCCTGTAGTGGAGGATGAGCAAGTCCATGCAAAACTTTATATATAAAACAACCATATTTAAAATGAACAAAATTATTAAAATTAAGAAAGTTGTACTTGTCTAAAATAGTGCAGTGGTGAACTGAGAATAGTTTCTTGTCCAATATTTTCACAGCTTTTTAAAAAAGTGATTAAACTGGTTTGAGTTATGTAGTACTCTATATGAGACAGAATCACAGAGTGTAAAAACATTCGAGTCATAAAGGATCGTTGCCTGTCTAAAATTCACCAAGTTAAAATGAACAGTTTTTGTGAGGTGCTTCATCTGTTTCTTAATGTCAATGTCGGGTCCAACGTCAGTCCCAGGTATTTAAACTCTTTGACGAGACGGAGGTCCAGAAAGACATTGGACCGCTGTAGCTCAGTTGTTTTTTTTACTGAACATCATGCAGACACTTTTCTTTATACTGAGTTGTAAGCATGAGTTCTTGACCCACTTTTGGACATGAGTCATGGCTGAACTTTTCTGAAGCTTCTTGTACCATTCTGGCACGTGTAAAGATTACAGCATCATCAGCATACAGCTGGTGACAAAAGGTGAGAAGAAAAGTAGTAGGAAGTAGCAGTGAGTTCTAAAATACCTCTCGCCTATGTCATCAACACCAAAACCTCCACCCAAAAGACGTCATTCATTTTTACTACTCTAAATATTATTGTTATTATTACCATTATTACTAATCATAAATAACGCTTTTCTTCATGGAGATGTTATTGCTTTGTCTGGAATGTTTCACAGTATGGTATTAAAACTTTCTTTACGGAGACCAAATCAGACCAAGTTACAGGTCAAATTTGTGGAGAGGCAACCCCCTCACAGTCAGAATACATGTTTTCTGTGTATTTTTGAGTTATAAAACCACCTGTAATTCAATACATGTAATGTAGACCTTTTTAATGTCATACTGTGGAACATTCCAGGCAGAGTAGTGACATATCCATAGAAACAAGCAGGTGGACCCCCAACCAAAAGTTACATAGTACAAGGTATACTACATTTTTTGTGGCATTATATTTGCCACATTTGTGATATCTGCTGCCCATGTCAAACTAGTAAAATTATGAACTAGGTAAAATAGGTAAGATGAAAAAAAAAAATAAAAAAAAATTAATAAAAGTTGAAACCACAGTTACCTCTGAGAGGGCCTCTTTAGCAGCCTGCGTCTCATCTGCCTGGGCACTGGTCTGAGCGCTGTACAAAGCTGCCTGCTCCGTCAGTCTCTCCATTTCTTTGGTTAGACGTTCCACATATAAATCCTAAGGGAAACATAGACTGTGTGAGTAAAACTACAGTAACTGCAGGTTTGAGTTTTGTTACGTTGAAATCCCTGGGTTGTGTACCTGCTTTAGTTTCTGTTCCTCAGCCTGGGACTTCTCAGCTTCTGCTTTTTGTGTGGTGTTTCTGATTGCTTTTATGTTAGAGTGAAGTTCATGACTGGCTTCTTGAGTGAAAGTAAGATTATGCATCAGACTGTCCATCTCTGACTGGAGCTGGGACACTACAACAAATAAAAAACAACCATATTATTATGGTTATATATAATATATAATATAATATAGTGGTAAACTATCAAACTATAGTGAAAATAGTGAAAATTGAACACACACACACACACACACACACACACACACATTTCCAATTAATTAGCCTCTGTAAGGCTCTGGGTGAGTGAAAATAAACAACTGAAAATTTCAAAGTGTGCATAAATTTGGATAGAATCTAAAAATTGTGATGTGGCTCCAAGAAAATCTTGATACATTTTTTTTTATTTTTAGCCACATCGTCCGCTCCGTCACTATTTTTTACTAGTTTTAAAAGACCAAAATTCACACTGACTCACCATTGGCATTCATTTGCTTGTGCTGGTTTGCAGTGCTGGAGAATTGGCTCTTGTTGGACTCCAGCTGCTCGAGTGTCTGGTGGTGTTTGTTTTCAGCCTGGGCCTTGGCCTGGTGAAGATCCTCTAACTTGTATTGTAGCCTGACCAGATTCTCATTAACTCTGTGAATCTCCATTAACCCATCGTCAATCTCAGATTCATTGGCTTTATCCAAGGCAAGCTGCCAATGACAGAAGACTGTGATTATTTCTCAATGAATATATAGAGACATTCTTGAGTCAATGGCGCCACCTACTGGACAAATATGTTTAGATTTGATCTTAAATAATAGAATGTATTGTGCAGAGAAAAGAAGAAAAACAAAGACCTTCTCTTTCAGTGCAAAATGTATTCTCTCCAGCTCCTTGTTGAGCTGAACACTGAGAGCTGCTTGTTGCCTTTTCACCAGTTCCTGAGGAGAAAATGGGGCATATTACAAAGGAATATGGCGTGTGATAGTGTTTCATTAGTGACCACATGATAGATTCTAGGTTCATACGTGATCTGGGCCAAGAACAACTAATTCTTCCTCCTCCTCCTCCTCATCACCACCATAATTATTCACTGGGAGCCTTTGATCCTGCATCGTTTCCAGGGTGTCAGACGGGTCAGGGGACTCAGGCACATGGATGTCATTCTCTTGAGCTGAGAGAGAGAAAAAAGATCTTTACACATGGAACACACACTTGCTGCACTATATTTCTATATTTCATGTGTTATAAAATAAAATGTAGCTAAGTGACCATATTTTTGGTGCTCTCGCTCTGTTAGGTGCACAGGCTCAGAGTGTGACTCTTCCACAGACCCACGGTCAGTTGGATGGACACTCTGAGTGACCATCTCCTCCTCAGGACTTCCCTCAAACTCCTCTGCTTTATCACGGCTCTCCATTTCACCTGAAAATGCATTAGGAAAATCAAAATAAGACAACCTTCCTATCACTGACCAACACAAAATAGTAATTTGAAAGATCAGACATTTACTGTAATATATAACGAAGTTAAGTGATACATAACCGCTAGTTAACAGTTAAAGCGTGTTAGCTTGAAAAATTAGCCCAATAACAGCGACAGAAAAGGCATTAAAATAGAACATTCGATTCTAATTGTAGAATATGTTAAGCATACGTACCATAAATGTACCCTTTCAAAAATACGAAATAAGAACGCTTCTCACCGCTGAGTTTCGACAAGCGCGTTGCTAAGCAACCTTCAAACTTCCGGTGTGGGAGGGGCAAATTTGATCAATCTGATTTATTTCAAGAATCAGAGACAGAGACACAGAGAGAGACAGACAGAGAGACAGAGAGAGACAGACAGACAGAGACAGAGACACAGAGAGACAGACAGAGAGAGAGAGACAGACAGAGAGAGAGAGACAGACAGAGAGAGAGACACAGAGAGACAGACAGAGAGAGAGAGACAGAGACACAGAGAGAGAGACAGACAGACAGAGAGAGAGACACAGAGAGACAGAGAGAGAGAGACACAGAGAGAGAGAGAGACACAGAGAGAGAGAATGCCATTCACGAATTTTTAATGCTTTTGTTGGGGTGGGTACATGAATCTTTTTAATATACGCTTAAACATATAGTCTTCTAGGAAAAAACAAAAACAAAAAAAAACAAACTTTATTGACCAATATTTATTGAGTTATAAATAAGGCAACTGCACATATAATAATCATCAATGTGGCAATAAAATTACATATATATTTTAAAAAATAATTCACAAATATAAAATCATCTTCATATATCCTTAAATGATTTTCTTTTCATCGTTTATTACAAGAAGAGGACCAAAACACAAACATCTGTCTCATGTAATTACGGAACATACATTAAACACAGAACGGTTCAAGAAGGTCAAAGGGAACATATTATTGTAAACAAAAGGCTGATGTGTGAATTAAACATTTGCATTAACAAATAAAACACTGGATATGTACCATGAAAAACAACGACTAAATGTATAAATCAGACTTTACACTACTGGAAACTAAAATGACAGAACTTGTACCTAAACTTCATATAAATTCTAGTGCCTTTTAAATTACATTGTAGCAAGTAATCGTTTTTCACCATATAAATCTTAAAAAAGAGAAAAGAACTGATTTTAGAGCAAAAAAAATACCACGTTACTTTAACACACCTGTCTTAAATACAGTATAATAAAAGTTTTGTTTAGTTGTGCAAACCGATTGCATACCCCAGTCCAAACAAGGTTTCTTTGTACCATAAATCACATACATTCAGCAGCTGTATTAAGAAGTACTGTACTCAGAGCATAAACATAGCGTGTTATTATTATAAAGATACTCTACAAATACGTACTTTTATCATCCTAAAAGCTAATCGTATTATTACTCATTGCACTTTTTAGAGTGAAAGTGACAAAAAGGTTTAAATGACACTTGTTTTATGGGCATCAGTGGCATATTAAGGGGTTATTGGCAAAATAAAGAGGTTCAGGCCTCTAGGTGTGATCACAGCACAAACGAATACTGTTTAGTTAACACCTGATCAGCTGAAAAAGCTGCAGAATTTTATAGTCAAGTATTATAACTTTACCAGTAGAATTAAATATAAGTAAATAATAGTTATTTTAAACTGAAACTTAGTAACTTTTTGTGCTTTATTTATCGTACCTTGGCATAAACTAGTCACATGTTGGCTGTAAGGTTCTCTGGTGAATGCTGCAATATTAACAAGTTCAGAAATTGCACCTACTACCTCAAAAATTTCACGTTGGGGAAATATTACCCAATCCATGTCTTCCTAAAAATGACTTTTGACCATTATACCCCTCTATTTAGTGTTACATCTTGTATTAAAGTTAATATGCTCTTCTAGTGGCTTTGTCAGAAAACCCCCACTAAAGGAAAGTATTGTTTTGACAAAAGTAGCATGTGGCCGATCTACTTTGGTTCCACTTCACATTGCGAGTCTTCATAACCTATAGAAATACTGTAAACAAACTTCACTGCTAACTCTCATTTCCCGGGTCTGAAGTTTCAGAGTCGTCCACTGGGCCAGCTCCTGCAGTGCGCTGGTCCATGGCAGAGTGCATGATCGTCAACCACACATCATCCATATTTGGCATTACAAAGATTTTCTGAGAGAAAATTAAGAAATGGCGAGTTACAAATATTACTACTAAAATATTTAAGTAAATATCAAGTGTCTGTTCATACTTGAAATTCCTGGTCGAGTTTTTTCTCTATCCAGTCTGTCACATGAGCTGAAGTTACTACTCGCTCGCCCAGTTTGGGCCGAGCTTTCAGTTCAAGGTGAGGTGGTGTTCTGAATCCATACCTGTACAAGAATGGAATTTGTTTTACACAGAGCAAAGAAAGAAAAGCACCAGCAGAGGGAGCTGAGAACAGACATAATATTGCACACGTAAGAGCTCACCATATCCTGTCAGTAGGAGGAGGGGGGATATTGACCGCCAGTCTTCCCCTGACTTCCTGCAGTTCCACGGTGAGCAAGAGGGGTGTGTTAGAAACCTCCTCCATCTTCTTTTTAATAAACTCTGTTTCTGTTGCTTTCTGGAAGTACTTGGACTTGGCAATCTTGTCCACAAATCGCATAATTTTACTTGGTCTATGGCCTCCAACCAAGCTTTAATTCACAAACAAATATATATTAGAAAATGTTACTTACACAAGTTCAGGCAAGTCAATGTATCATCAGTGTAAGAAAGTTAAGTATGTCGATAACACTTCATATTAACTACACTATTTACAGCCTGAATAAATGCTCTAACCCCTTAATTAAGTAGTAATAAATTAACCATTTGTTCATGACTACGATTTTTCTTCATGCTTTATTATGGCTTCAGGTGTACTTATCAGGAAGTCATTTAATTTCTCTGTCTCACTCTCACCCCTCAGCTCCAGTGGAGTCATTTGACAGGTCAGAGGTGTCTTCTTCATCTGATGAACCGGCACTAGATGATTCCTCGTCGCTGTCAGCCAAGCAGTACGTCCGAGGCCTGAGTCTAAACACACAAACACCCAAATCAGAAAGAACACAAACAGCTAAAATACTTCAAAGTTCTACATGAGATGTGACCAAAAGGATGAACAGTGAATGGTGATGAAAAAAGCCTATAAATAATGTAGAAGGAGAGATGATGAGATGATTTCCAGAGATGAATCATGCATGTTTTTTCCCCATACAGTAACATTTAGAAAGTCCTTGTCTAAAATAAATACTTTCATTTCCTGTTCATTCCCGTTTCTGTTGCTCTAGTGAATATGCAGTTATACAGTGACTTCTATTGTATGTACACAGTGTATCAAAGTTAGACATTTTCATAATTGGCAAGGAGCAGATATATATACAAAAAAGTATTTTCTTACTATTTTTTTCTACTTTTTTGGGAATATGTAGCTAAAATGTCTTTATACTGCATTGACTTTGACACAAGCCAAAAAAAAGGGAAAATAATGCTTGTTACAGATGCCCCATGGAGGTGGATGATGAGTGTTAGAGAAAAGGTGCACTTTATAAGAAGAGAGGCACTCACCAGAAAAAGAGCCAAAGATCCACGATAAGAAAAATCCAGAGGCAAAAAGTACAAAAGACAAAAGAAAAAACAAGTAAATGACAAACTGACAGAAAGTAGGGCAGACTTCAGAGAGGAAAATATACATAATCACACAAGGCAAGGAGAGAGGGGGAGAGAGAGCGGCGGTGGGTGAAGAGAGAGGGGGAGATGGGTCTTATAAGCAGGGGGACTTGGGGGACTTGCCCGTCTTTGCCCGGCTCCCCAAAGCGCAGGGTCTCCTCCTCTTTCCCCAAACGAATCAGGTTCATCTTGGTTTCCAGGGTCATCAGGAAGGAGCCGCTATAGGCAACATCCAGATCAAACCACAGACCTGCAGGCACACAGGGACATTTTTAAAACAGAACAGTGGATCTATTCCTGCACATGCCATAATATGCAGTAAAGAACATTTATAATATTGGTATTTCAACTATAATACCATTATTAATAAGGTGTAGTAATTCATTCCTTGTATTAATATCGGGATTCCTTTATTGGAACCGTTTAATTCTGCTTTGAGACTAGATCCCTCTCTGAAAATCAATATAAATTTAACCTTTTAGAATGATCAAGAGTTTAACTAGAATTTGTATAGGCATGTTTATTTGTATAGCACAACTGTGACATTAAAATCAAAAGTGATGTCAAAATCACAATACAAAGAACAAACAAATCAACATAAAATTAGTGTGGTATTATGCTACCTTGTGGTGTTATACCACCATAAAGAACTATTATATTGTGTTGAAAAATACATTCTAAAAATAAAAAAAATCATGCTTGTATTAACAGTGGTATCAAAATAGGCATAAACCCTATTCCATAGTATCAATATAAAGTAAATATAAACCAAATGGACCCACACTGTTTTTTTTTGTCCATTTTTGCTTTCATACAACTAGTAAGCAAAAGACCCTTAATAGTACAAAAGAATAATCTTTCCATAAAAGAAGATACAATACAATTTTAAAAAACATTTCTCTTCTCACTGAGTTTAAGTACATCTGAGTCAAAACCTTATTACAAACTGTAAATGATCGGGCCTAAAAAAAATAAATGTTGGTTTCCGATTTGTTGACAGTTCTAGACATGGGTAGGTAGGGAATTGATTTTATTTTTATTTTTTATTTTTTTTCCTGTGGGAATATGGACATTTTGAAATTTTATTTTATTTTATTTCCTTCCGCAGCAGTACTATTTCAATAAAGACTATAATTGACATTGGCATAATTTCCCAAAGCTATCTCAATGCTAAGAGCATATTCTATACTTAAGTATAGTCGAACGAAACTCCAACATGCCATGCGAAACCAGGTCGTTGACTGTACCAGAGTACATGTAGAATATATCTTACAATGTTACAAAAATACATGCTGATTTTGTATTGTTTTTTCTGTTCTTCTTTCAAATGGCAGTCATTAAATTTAGAAGCAGTAAACAATTTTGAATACTACATTTATTCAACACGGTGTTGACATTGGTCAACTTAAAAATGGCACTGCATAATCTTAACAATTCACCGTGACCACGCATATGTCCAGCGATGCCGTCGCCATTGTTTTTATGGGTACAGACAGAGAATTTTACAGATCACAGAAAAACAGAAGCACATTACACGGGGGTCCTCGGGTTACAATGTTGATTAGGGTGACCATATTGTATTTCACTGAAAAGAGGACACACTTCCAGCTCGCGCACAAAATATATTTTTTTAGAGTTTTTTTCCCCCATTTTTAGGGGTTTTATGTGGGTCGGGGGCTTACTGTGCTTCTGAATTCCCCAGAAAAGAACACTTTACCTGGATATACTGAAAAATAGCCCAAAACACTCACAAACAGTTGCTTTATAAATAATATATTTATTAATATAAGCAATCTTAAGGCTGACACTTGCACCTTAGTTAAGAAAAAAGAAAAAAGAAAAAGAGTTAGCCTATCCTTCAATGTTCAGTAAGCCCATTCTTCAAAATAATGTGTCTAATGGCTAATGAAAAAAATATACAAATAATAGAGCGCCCTCGCTTGCATTCACCATATCTTCATTTTTCCAGGTCGCACAAAGTATGTCGTGAGTTTTGAACTCGAGCTCTCACCCTGCACAGCTATTTTGTGTTTTGTTGTGGCGATATGAGCTTTAAGATCGTTGGACCCCTTATTCGCCACAGAGACGTAAGTCCCAGCTTTGCACACTGTGCATTCTGCCTCCCACTTGTCACGCCCTGGGCGAACACAGGGGTACTTTTTTTGCAATTCATCCGTGAAACTGCATTTGCGTTTCGGCATTTTCTGTGTCTTCGCAGTGCGCCTACCTGCCTGTCAGCCTGCGAGTGAGTGAGTGAGTGAGTGAGAGCGTGCGTGCGTGCGTGTGTGTGTGTAGCGTGGCGCGCTTGTTTGTGAATGAATGAATATACGTTCCGGGGTTCGACTCGAACTGGAGCGCGTTTCCAACGGAATCAAAAACCCGGACATTTGAAGGATTTTATAAACTCCGGCCGGACAGCCCGGACAGCCTCTGAAAAGAGGACATGTCCGGGCAAAAGAGGACGTATGGTCACCCTAAGTTGATCCGTTCTTAAGACTTCGCCCTACAACCACAACAAAGCGTATTCTTCCGCCGTGCGCCGTTCGCGTTTGTTTACGTTGCTTACCACGCTAAACCGCGTAAGACGGAATGACGCGTAATTTTTTATTTATTTATTTTTTTACCGTCGTAACCCGAGGACCCCGTACACATTGCCCCGCGGAAATTGAAAAATACAGTAGGCTATTAGTTTTCTTTCTTTTTTAACCGAATCTTGTAAAATTAATTTGAGTATCAAATTTATTTTATTTTATTAAGTCCAATAAAATAATTTGGGTCGCATGCAAATCAACAGGGTCGGTCGGCAACCGGAAACTTAGATTTATTTTTTTTAGGCCTCGGCAAGGGGCTTGATCAGTTCTTAGCTGGAAAACACTACATTAAAAACATTACATTAAAAGTATCCTCTTAAATGCAATTAAACTTCCTGGCTATATTTTACCCATGAGGCACTGCAGCTAATACGACAGTAACTTTGTGTACTGTGGCTAAAAAAGGACAAATTGTTGGAACAAATGCTCCAGGGTTGGCATACAGGAATGAGAGTCTAACCTGTAAGAAATGCCCTGACAAATGCCCTGCAATTAATGGCAAGTAAAAATATATATTTGAGAAAAATACTGTATGAAACTCGATAGTGACTATGGAAGACAGAAAATAGATTTAAAGACAACTGCTCTCAGTGGGGAAGCTTTATTGATCCAGTGCACTCTGCATGGGTATACCAGGAAACAGCAGGGTGAGGCAAGGTTAGACTGAGCACAAGATGCCCTGATGCTACAGCCACAGAAACACAAGTACAACTGTTTTACAGAGTAGAGTTACAGAAAATACAGGCACACAGCTACACAAATATGTAATAGTTAAATAATACAAAAAAATGTATAATTTGATATAATACTTGCATTTCACTTTTTAACTATTGATAACTATTTTTCCATTTCAATGACAGGGTAGTCCATAATATTCCTGTCAATAAAAGTCTACCTATTGCATAAATGTTCGTTGCAAAACTTCCTTCTTTATGTTAATCATTATTAGCCACTACAGTTTTCCATTATTTCCCTTGTGAACAATCAAAACTCAGATTATTCACAGATGTAATTCTTTACATGACATTTTACCAATCTGGTCATACTCTTCAGTGCCCCTCAATGCTATGGAAAAATCGCAAATAGAAGCTCTCAAACTTTCCAAATCAGCAGAAAATTACTATGCATTTCACTGTGGTCTTTAGAAGCATTTTCGCAAGAAACTGTCAGGAAATGCAGCTTCCGTCACAGTTGGAGGTGCAGTCAATCACTGCACTTATTATGACGCTGTGTGAGAATGATAGCAAGAAGACGGACTCATTGAAGAAGCAAAGCAAAGAGTGAGTGAGAAGAGAAAACGGCAGTAACACATAATGCGCATGTGTGATTCATGTGTAAAACAGCAAAGCACATTTAACATTTCTTAAAATGGCAATAAAGGTTTTTCTTAAAGGAGGACATATTTATAATATCTATGACACCCGTGGATCATGACGTTATATTTTGGCTTATTTTAAATTGCGATATTCATCTAAACAACTTAATAAACAAATCCACTGAGTTCTGGGTTGGAAATGTGGATGATGTACGTAACGCTGCTGAATCCTAAGTGTATCACTGATTAATAAAACAAAATTGGAGAACGAAAAAAGAAAGGGGTTGATTGGAGAAATGATGCCTTAAATGCAGAAGAATAAAAGATACTCAGGCATGCATGAATCTCTCTAAATACAAGTATGAGTGGGTAAATGAATGTAAAAGAGTTAAAAATTGCACAATAAAAGTCTAAAACAGAGTAGGTTATAAGTAGTTGAAGTAGGGCAACTCTCAGCAAATCCACAAAACCCAATATAGTTCAGACTGATCCACAGATAACCTCCTAATGTGCTTAAGTTCACAAACAAGCTCATGTTATTTGACCCCATGCAACAATGCCTCTACTGTTCTAGGCTAGTTATGGGACTTCACATTTGTTTTTATGGGCCTTAATGCTTTCTAAGGGGGTAAAGCACGTCACAAGTGCACATGTAGTTAGTTAATCTTAGGGGTGGGCGATACTGACAAAATTATCTGTATCTGAGTATTATCTGTAATGCAACAAAATAGGCAAAATGTGAACTGAGCATTTTTGAGTGATCAGAGAAGACGATGGTAAATGTTAATGCTAAACCATGCCGGTAAACGTCTTTGTAGAGATTCAGGTATCATCCAAAAGTGAATAGACTGTAACATGTACAGCCTAATTTAATTATAAATGGATTTCATTCTAAACAATATTTTTATAGCTCCAAAATAGGAATTACAATACTATCTCATTTACAACTGTAGCCTACGCAGCTTAGCCCTCAACTCTCAGACATGTCTCTATCCCCAGGAGGACCAGTGAGTTGCAATCTCAGTAGGAGTAAGTGTGTAATTTTCCTGCCTGATGGAGAGCAAATCTTATTTTGGCCCTACTTAGTGAAAATGAGGATATAGTTTCAGTTACTGACCAAGAGAAACTGATGTCTTTGTAAAAGCATTTTTATTTTAAATTGTGTTTTTTTTTTGTTAATATAAAAAATGAACATAAAAGCCAACTATTCACTATGTGCCAACTATTATATTTGAAGTTACAACACAACGAACTTCCTGATAACATGTTTACTTTTCTTATCTCTAACCCAGCTAACATCTGACCTGATCTAACGCTCAGGGTTTGTGTGGTCTTGGGTTTTACCTTTGTAATCGACGTAGGGTTTGGAACCGCTGAGGATTCTGGGAGTGGATGAGCCCATGTCCAGTTCTGTCAGGGTGAGCTCATTCATGAAGTAAGGCAACTATAAAGGACATTATGGGCAGTAAAAATTACAGCCGGCATAAAAATGACATTCATTAGCCCCTCCATGGATAATCTGGATTAGAATTCAAATGTATTTTATTTCGATAACAACTAACAACAGCAGCTCTACTAACATTTAAATCATGAAAAACAAGTTCTTTTAGTTTGTGGTTTTTACTGCCTCAGTGCCTACGAGTTATCAGACATGACAAGGACCTATGCCATAACAATTCACAATTCAAGAATTTGCTGTTCTAACTTTTGAATGGTCAAAATAATCCTCAAAATGACATCTGTAGCAGTAAAAATAAATAAATAAATAAATAAATTTTTTATATATATATTTTCTTTCTTTTTTTTTTAGATTTAAAGTGATGATTTTTCAACATTCACACCAAGTAAAAATTAAGAAAAAACTTGGCTTGCAGAGTACCACCAGATTTAAAGGTCCCATGGCATGAAATTTTCACTTTCTGAGGTTTTTGAACGTTAATGTGAGCTCCCCTACCCTGTTTAGGCCCCCCCCATGGTTAAAAGTTGTGAAATGTCTAAACTGAGCATTTGCGATCCTTTTCTGCGTTACAAAAATCGGAGCTCAAATGGGCGATTTTGAACAAGGCACCTTATTGACGTCAGATCGAAAAAAGAAATGCAAATGCAGTTCCACCCCGTCTGTCTGAACTCAGCGTCTCTGTAAATCACGCCCAGAGAGTTTGGACTGCGAATGCGCTCGGCAATGCGAAATGCGTTGTTTTATTTGCCTGGAGGCACGTCCGAGTGTTTCTAGGCTCGGAAGTCCTTTATCTGAGCCTCTGGACCTTTGAACAGCAGTGGTTTAATTTTATTTTATGTGGAAATGTGTTTATTTTTCAATGGAACGCTTCAAATCTCTCCCCCGTGCAAAAACAAGGAAATGGATCAGAGAGCGCTCAGAGCAGAGAGCGGAGCGTTTGGCCACGCCCCCACCCTCTACTATTGGCCAGCTCGTTTCTCCTCATTTGCATTCAAGCAACAACACCCATTATAGAGTGTTCAGAGTGAAAAAAATTACTCTCTCTCAGCTTATCTCTGTTTCTCATGCACTGAGTGTTGATTTTGAAGAAGGATTCATTTACAGTATTAGGGAACCATTAAGGAGCCATATAAAAGCATCAAGAAGTACCATGTCATGGGATCTTTAAACCAGGTCTATACTATCCCAGGTCTAGACTTGGGATAAACCATGTATAAAATGGGACTATGCCATTTGCACAGGAGTTAAAACCAGGTTATTTCTCAAATGAGGGCAAAAATGTAGCTATAACAGACACTTGAACAAGAGCTGCCCATGTACCACAGTTTGAGAAACGATTTAAAGAATAAACTCACTCGTATTTTACTAAGCTTCATCTGGATCTTCTTTGAGACCAGTTCAGCCCAGTACGGCTCCCTTAAGAAGTCCCAGAACAGGCGTCCAAGGGCAGCGTTGAGCCAGGCCACTGGGTCCTCCTCGTCCCTTGTGATCTGCTCCGGGGGGGAGGGGGTGGGGCTGAGGAGCTAAACACAGAAGAACATTAGTGCTACATGTGGATGAATAAATACATGTCCCCCACAGCAGACAGGTACAGGCTGTTCTCTTCATCCTGAGGGCACACTGTGTACTTGTCTGCTTAACTAAACACCATATCTCCATCTTGATGCTTGCAGTAGATTGTAATTAAAATGCTGAGTGTGTCACTAATGGAAGGGATTGTGAAAAGGGCACACTCCAGGATTCATCATCTTTTTTACATACCAAAATCAAATAATCAAAAGTATAATCCCAATTGTGCAAATTCTCCGTATTCTTTCCCCCACTGGATTTTGACCACATTAAACTATTGTGACCAGCCATGGCAAAACCAGACACAAGTCGTCCCGGAGGCGTTTTGAGTTATTCACAGTTTCTGAAAGTGTAGATTCTAAGCTTGATGCCCTACACCTGAAAATTTGAGAACATTTGAAGAATGTGTGGCCATTTGAAAGCAGCACATTCTGAAAAGAACGAGCTGAGAAAAGCCGCGTTAAAGATTCTCTTAACTCCAGGCCTTCAGAACTTTTTTGCTTGACATTAAGCTAAGCCCTCCCCCTATCACTATGGTGTGGTATTTACTTTCAGGGCAGGCCAGAATTAGAAGGCACTTTGTTAAAATGGAAATGCTTTTATAACAAAAAGTCCACATAATCATTCAATAATACACAGGATATGTCAAGTTAAAAATCACCTTTATTGTCAATTTAATACAACACACACACACACACACAAACACAAACACACACACAGTTTAATCCTGTTTCTTTTTGTGATGTGCATGATCTAAAATGACAATATTGTACCTTCTTGTTTGCCCCTGGACTGCTCATGGGGCTCTGGAGAGAGGAGCAGACAGAGGGGCCGAAGGCTTCTTGGTTTGGCAGGAGGTTGGCCATGTACACACTGTAGTCGAGCAGAGAGGAGGGTTTGGCATTGCCCGCTGTCGATGTGGAACTATCTTTAGGCCTGGACTGAGTCAACAGAGCCTCATCCAGACTGCTGCGGCTACCACTGCGACTGTGACCGCCCCCAGCTACATTTAACAAAAAGACATGGAGAATTTGTATAGAAAATCAAGCATCAAAAACACAGGTAAATGATCTATTTATACTGATTATCATAAAATATCTAGATAATACCATGATTATTTGTTTGGTTTGTGAGTCAAGCTTGATTAATATAGAAATAGGGCAAAAATTGTCTATGTATGCTTTAAAACAAAATTCAGTTCAGAGTGCACTTTTTAAACAAGGCCTGGAGCCTATTTGACAGATAACTGAAAGATAAACTGCAAAACGAACGCAAGAATACACACTTCAGCATCAGTGCAAAGGTCTTAACTATTGGGTGAGTCGGTTTCATGCATAATAAGCAGAGTTTACTAGCAGATTTCAGTACATTTTATCAGTTTTAACTATTGAAACTGCAACTTGGTGATTTGTTGATTCATTTGCTATTAATCTCACATCCCTACAAAAAACGAACAACAACGACATACTTTTAAAGACCATAGTGCTTGCAGACTTCTTCAGGTTGACTTTGTGCTTGGAGGCCTGTAAAAAGCGCTGGAACCAGTCCTCTTTTTCTCGCCCCGTTCGTCCAAACAGATACAGAGTCACACTTTGGGACAGGACCACACTTCCTGTCCCGTCTGTTTTGTCTTTTGGGAATGAACCCTCTCGGGACTCCCACTTGTCCCCTTCAGTCCTGGACATAAAGTCATCCTGCTTTCCAAGTTCAATACATATGGGATATTTTTTGTTCCAAATTCTCTTTCTGGCCAGGCCTTCAGGCACTAAATGTATCTGTAAATTGAGCAGAACCAGAATCAGAAATCAAACTGTTAAGCACAAATATTTCTTTTATAGCTAGAGTACAGAGTATTGGCCTTACTTTACTATAGGTGAGGTCATAGATTTTCTGGCTGACGAAGGTTACATCAGGTTTGAGGTCATTATGTGCTGCCCTCCTTGAGATGTTATGGTTGGGTTTGGACAGGCGAATGGTGGAGCCCTCCAAGCGGACATACACTGATTGGGTCAGGGTAGCATGGTACGTCTCTGGATCATAGTTTGAGATCTCATTCATCCACCCCTAGGAAAGATGGGCAAAGGTTGGTTTAAATTTTAGTTTTACGACATTTTTAATTGAGTATTATTAAGATAAATAGCATCTATCTAATTATGCATCAGACTTTTGTGAACAGAATGCTTAGCGATTGCAAAGAATATTGACATACGGTTCCTGTCCTACAGTTGTTAAAAAGTATTCAACATGAGGGACATTATAAACTAAAATCTAGCTAGCAAGAGTTCAGCCTGGAAGACCTAACTTCACTCCAGTCTACCTCACTGCTTCTCCAGAGTTTACCTGCTCCTCAGCCTTCATCACTTCAATCCCATTACTCCTCCCCGCACCTCCTTCTGTCCAATTAGCACCCAGTTTGCCCAATTTAAACCCCCATTGCAGGTCCATAGGTGCTTCGGTTTGTGCTGCGCCCCACTTCTCCCCCCAGCACCCTATCTGCATCTCATCGTCCTCACCGCTACCACCTCCGGTGTCCAGACCATAGGGGGAAAACATCTCCTAAACGTCTCCTGATCGGCCATACCCTGCATCGCAATGTCTTCTACAAGGGTGTGAGCTCCAAGGATGACTCACACATTAAAGATGACTAATACTTTGTCTTTGTGTCTGTCTGAGTCTCTCCAGGTTGAATTGCTGCTGATGGGAAGGTATATAACTTGTAATCTTAAAAATAAAATAAACTACAAGCACAACCTGGGTTGCCAATGTCTTGACCTACATATAAAAAGCATTAAAATCAAATAAAATTTTACTTGTATGGTGCTTTACATCAGTAACAACTGAACTAAAGTGTTTTCCATATAGTGAATTAAATAAGCATACAAGCTTTGCTCATTCTCTGTATACAAGCCTCATGAAAGATCAGAATTCTCCAGAATTCAGTCACTGAGCTGCAGAGGCTGCACTAGCACTGATTAATGATGCTGCAGGTGCTGAGATAGTTTTATCTTAGGGGTGGGTGATATTTTACAGTTTTAGGTTTCAATCCGCTGGATTGCTTTGAAACTGGCAACCCAAATGAGATTAAGAATACGTAAGCAGTATAATTTTTAGCAATATTTGAACAGGTGTACTTCACATCTTAAATACTGTCTCTTTTAAGCCAACAAACTTCTCTGTGTCTTATTTCATGTTTGAATACAACTGTTAAAGGTTTTAAAATGTTTTATAAATAAACTTGTTGTAAATAAAAAATAAATACAAAATTTAGACTCCAAAACGTATTCTTACTTTGTAAATTTCTGGTTCTTTAATGTCCAACTTCCGCAGCTTGAAAGATCTATAACCACTGGATGACTTCGGCCCTGAGAGCCAGACCACTCCAATGGCCAAAAGGAAACCCAGTCCAATCCCCAGAAGCATTCCCCCCACATACGTGGGCCAAGGCAATATGAAGTACCCATATACCAGCAACGTCAGAAAAATTAAAGTATAATGTGGAACTTCCTGTTCTGGTTCAAAATATTCATAGTCATCATCACTTCCTGGTTCAGTGCTACCGCTTTGGGGCACTTTCGTCTCTTCAGTTCGGTCCCTCGCGTCTCCCTCTGTGTCCGTGCAAGTCTCAAAATCTTCATTTGTTAAAATACAAAATTCTTCATCTTCCTGTTTCGCCAGAATGGACATAGAGAGGTAAGAAGTTTTACTAGGACTTTTAGCATCACGAGATGATGAAACAGGAGATTCGACTAAAGTGTTGGGTTCGCTATTAGGACTATCAGCTTCCCATTCCCCACCCTCCTCCTCTTTGATACAGTAGTTGTTGTTACTTTCAAGTTGACCGTTGAGTGAAGAAAGATTTGAGAGTTCAGAGGCACTAGAAGAGATAACTTTTGGACGATAAATACTGCCAGTACCTATGCCAACACTCTTTTCATCCATCATTTTGGTCAAAAGTTGGAGGGGTTCGGCTATAGCCTCCGAAAGGCGACGTTTGGTGTCCTCAATTCGTGCCTCTACTTCTGCAACATTGAAGAAGCTACGGTTTTCGAGGGAGGTCAAGGGGGATGTGGGGGCTGTTTTAGAGTCCCCTGCAGTAGACAGAGAGGCGGTGGGTAAACGTGACTGAGTGAACTGCTTGAAAAGTTGAAGATTGAGACGAGATTCAGGAAGACGGGAAGTGGAAGATGAAGCTTGGTCTTGGGATGAAGTATCAGAGGAAAAGGATTTGACCAGGTTTTTTAAGTGTCTGTGTCTGACTGAAGAAGAGGAGGAGGAGCCATCTTTAGACTCAACGTCAGAAGATAGTGACTTGACCAGGCTCAGGAATGGTTTGTCGCTTGAGGGAAAGCTCAGAGATTTTGAAGGTGATGAACTGGTGTTTTTTTCTGTATGAGATACTGTGGGAGGATTTTGTTTAGACTCTGTTGAAAGTCCAGTTGTTTCAGGACTGACACCGCCCCCTGCTGACAACTCCTCAGAGGCATCTTCAAACATCTCCTCGCTTGCCTCTAAACCTGTCACTACATTTGAGTCGTTCTGAGGGGCTGAGGTAGTAGATGTATTTGTCATGAAGATTTCCCCATCCTGCTCCTCTTCATCCTTCTTCTGGGCTGAGAAGTGGATGGTGATGGCTGCCCCGACCCCCTCTTTGGAAGGGGGTCGGGGCAGCTGGAACTTGGAGGCCACAGTGAGCGGTGGTTTGGTTTTGGACTGACCGCTCTCTGCATGGCTAGCGGGCTGGCTGGTCATCGCAGTCAGATGACGTCTGCAAAAAAGAAAGAGTAGAAGTGGTTACTAAAGCCGCAGATGGTTGAAACAGATCAGAACAGAATGGTAAATTACATTTTATATGCACTGAGTAACCTTTCTTAAAAAGATGGTATAGTACTACCAGTTTAGAGATGCCATTTTTTGCCCAAAATGTTCCGCAGTATGGCATTAAACATATCTATAATAATGTCTTTTCAGGTCTAATTATTACCTTAAATTTATTTTCTGGAAACTGGGAAGACATTTAACTTTGTGTCAGTTTTACTTCACTGTCCTCTAACCTAGTTTTTTTAAATGTAGGCCCTTTAGAATGCTATGACTTCATAATGAACACAAACTGTGCAACTTACAGCAATCAATAAACAAACTAAAAATAACCCATTACAAGTTCACAGTCACAGCCACAGACATGATTAGGACTATTTCTTGGAAACAGCAATAGCCTGAATATGGATGATTTATGTGGGCTGTATTTACATGTTCTCACACCGCTACATCAGCCTTGAGCAATCAGGAGTCTAATCACTACTAACACACACAACGTGATTAGAAGCCGGAAGCCTGCACCACCTGCTGACAGGTCGTAAATACCTCCCACAAAGCATGCTAAAATATTCACAAATCAGGAGGCTGTGTTGAGACCAATTAAAGGTGATGCTAACTGTAACAACTGTGATCGCATATAGTACATGTACATTGCAACATCAGCTGTAGCAATGGCTAATCCAGTTTTCATGTGCTAGCTTGTACAACAAAAATATATTCACAGTTTATAGCAGATTTGTCGATTTTTTTTTTTTTTTTGCCTCCTTTTATGTTATTTGTTTTGCTAGAACGACTCACAATGCAGTTCTATTTTAGATGTTTAGTCTTTGCTTTGACCTGGAATAATCTTGTAGTCAGGAAGGCAAACAGTTCTTGAGCGGTATTTAGTGTAAAAAGGTTTGAGAATCACTGGGCTAGAGAACAGTTTCAGAAAATATACTGCAATACAACCCATAAATGGGGGTTGCAAATGTATACAACAATGAACGCTTTACTTGGATTTCTAATGCTATTTTAGAAGTGTGTTTAATATTGTTAGTTTTGCAGTGCAATTTGGCAAGTTAATTCCTCTGACATTTAATCACATTCTTTAGTAAACAATAAAGTCAGGACCTCCAGCTGCATTTTAACTTGGCACGCAAAATTATGTAAAATATTTTCAGTTATGCAAAGTTCAGGATTAGGGCTGGCTCAGAACTGGCTTTGGGCGAACAGTAAAGACTCAGGAGAGCTGCCCTACTGTGGATTGCACTTAGACACTTTCTTAAACTAAAACAAACCTTAAAGTTTTACAAACAACAAAGGGAATTTTAATTCAGAGATACAACTTTGGAAAACAATATGTGCAGATTTTGACTTGGAGTAAATTAGTGTTTCTCAAGTTGTGGTACATGTACCTCTGGTAGTAAGAATGCTCTTTCCAGGGGTTCTTGGACAATGGACACCTCTTCAGTTAGTGGGTTTACCCAATTTAGAGTTCTTTTGTATCCACTTTTTTGTCCTACTTTGGATAATTTAGTACTTAGAACTGCAATGAAAATGATGCAGTCCACTTTTAGACCAGGTTCAGCCCTAGATTAGACGAGGAATGGTCATTTTATGTACCTCATTTAGATCTGATGGTAGCCAAATCTTTTCTTTGGTGGTGAAAAGTTTGATATAGATTTTTAAAAATGTATTTGGCTCTATTTTGTTCAGCTGATATACAATGTATTCTTATGTCATGTGAAGACAGCGACAATTGTGACATGAGGTCACACAGCTGACCACAGACTCATGTCAAAAGGGTCATGGGTCGCACTGCCCCATCTGTGACACTGCCCGTCACCCCTGCCCCACTCCTGAGAGCCACCACAATCAAGGCCTTTCTGTTGAGCCTTTGTTAGGACAAAGACTTCCAATCCAGTTCTCTAATGGACCAAGTGTTGTTTTGAATGGAGATAAAAGGCTTGTATATTATGCAGCAAAACACTATGCTTTTGGCTGTTCAGCCAAGAGATACACTCAGAGTGCATCCACTGTGTCTCAAGTCCCAGAGCCTCATATAGACAGACTTGAACGAATTGCAATGACATGAATCTAATAAAGCCAATTATAGAAGGCGCCAAGTTGTATGTTGTGCAGTCATTAATACAGACATGTTCACAGCTCATTTCTTCTCAATAAAAGGACAGGCTGTCTAAGGTGCATAGTACGAGTTCTGACTCGTGTAAATAGGAGGACTCACATTTCCCCTATTTTAAAGGAGCTTCATTGGCTGCCAGTGTCCTATAGGATAAATTTTAAAATTTTGGTTTTAACTTTTAGAGCTTTGCATGGCCAGGCTCCATCATACATCAGGGATATGATCCAGCCTTACTCCCCTGTGAGGGCTCTGAGGTCTGTGGATCAGAATCTACTGATGGTTCCACGCACGCGTTTTCGGACCAGAGGAGATCGATCCTTCCAGGCTGTTGCTCCTCGGCTCTGGAACGATCTTCCACTCTCTCTGCGTTCAGTTGAGTCTGTTGACGCTTTTAAAAGCCAACTTAAGACCCTCTTTTTTGTGCAAGCTTTTGGTTAGTGTTTCTGGGCTGCTGTGATTTTATGTTGTCTTTTATGTTATCTTAACTCTTTCACTGCCAGCCTGTTTTCAAAATCTAAGCCTGTAGAGTGCCAGAGATCTAGACCATTTTCACTGATTTTACAAGACTCACAGAATACTGAGTTCTTTGACTATATAAACATGGCACACATCAAAATAAAGCCTAGACTCTCTTCTTTCACCTGGAAAAAAAATATGTTTCTAACCTTTTCAGTTCTCAAATAACTGATAGTAGAACATAGGGAAGTTTCAGCAAAAACACTGGTTTTTGAGCAAGAAATGGAGAAAACGAGCGTTGAGTTCAGAGAAGGATTTCGAGCAGATCAGTGACTTTGACATCAATATTTATTGATTTAGTGACACCTCAAACATCTAAAATAACAGAGAAAGAGATTTTTGATGACAAAGTACATTTTTTATTTACAAATATAAGAATATAAGGCTCTGTGAATAGTGCCAAAAGATGTTTACAGGATATAATAATATATTTTCATATAAAATAGAACTTTGTTGAGGCTTTGTCTGAGGCCCAGAGTACAGACCCATAATAAAAACTAATACACACACACACACACACACACACACACACACACACACACATATATATGTACATTCACACAAGCCCATGCATAAACCTTTACACACACACACACACAGCTACACGCACACGCGCGCACGCACGCACGCACACACACACACACACACACACACACACACACACACACATATAACTTCATTCATTACAATTACCACACAGCACAGCAGTATCACTGCTCCAAGTCAGTAAACTTCTTCTTTGGAGCTGTCGTAGTTCTGAGGAGACTCCCAGCTCCGCGCAGCGCACACATGACACGCCCCCTCCTCGGGCACAGTAGATCTCTGCTCAGACCTCGCTGCTTGATCCGGCTTGTCTCTGCGATCCTCTGATCCAGGATCCTGGGTCCCAAGAGCGATCTGATCGCTCCATAGGCGCTGATCAACAGTTATCTGCTTTTCCGGGTTCTCTGGCCTCGCCATCTTACACACATCTATACACACACTGCACTCCTCCTTTCTTCCGCGGCTCTGATCGGCAAATAATGATACAAGATCGCCATCTACAGGTTGAGGTGTGTGAATTACACCTTCAAAGTTGCTCCAGGCCGTATCCTAGCAACCCCCGCTGAAAAACGTGTTGAACGTCTATAGACGTTTTGGCAATCAACGGTTGGGTTCGCCCGAACGTCTATAGACGTCTCCGGCAGCCAATGAGTTAATCACTGTCTCCACCTTTTATATTTTTATATTTGTATTTTGTATATTTTGTATTTTAAGTCTTGTTGTGAAGCACCTTGTGGCTCTTGTCTGTGAAAGGTGCTATATAAATAAAATTTTACTTACTTTTTACTTACTTACTTACTTACATACAAGATTATTTTCAAATTCTATATGACAGTGTTGTCTTGCCTAGGATCTAGAATACACACTTCATTACTTTTAAAACATGCAAGTTTGGCAACTGGTGAATTTCCAAATTCTGATGGCACAGGTGTATGTTGACAGGTGTATTAGCCAATTAGGGAGAGACATGGGCAGTCCGTATCAAAACAAATATGGCTGCTTATGAGATAAAAAGAAGGGAAAAAATATATAACAAGGGACTAAAAATGTTGCAGAGTTGTGCAGAATCAATGAGCAAAGAGGGACATCACGTTGGATTTGCCAGGTAAACTTTCAATTTCAACATTAAGGGAAAGGTTAATACCCAATTGACACCACAATTATACTCTTTAGATTAGACTGACATTTTAACACAAACCAACTTTACTTCTTTATTATAACATGTGGTCTCATATTAGTCAATATAGGAGATGAATATATTTGGACCTCTTGTGCCATTGTTTAAGAAATCAATTTAACAGGTTGTTTCTTCTTTTGTTATACAATACCAAGACTTAGTGGAAATTGCAAAGCTTTTAACTTATCGCCCAGATTTGAATAATACTGTTCTTACAAAATGTGTGAATTTGCCTATCTATGACCTCAGCAGCCACATGTCCACTGACCGTCACTGGTCTTCTTGAGTCACCATTTCCTTTGTCCCAAAAGGAAACAATTTTCTAAAGAGTTCACTGTCCCTTTATTATTTATCAATTATATTATTTTTATTTTTTTTTTTTATTTTAGGCTAGATCTTTTTTCTTTTCTTGGGGAAAACTGTCAAAATAACATATCGTCTAGGTTTCTCATATTTATTTATGTAATTTAATCACATTTTTACTTATAATAGTACTATAACCTCATGAAAATGTTTAACCATTTGTTCAACAAATGTAAAAAAGACGAGTGGGGATGAAGTCACCATAATCGCTAATCACATGTTAAAATATGAGTAGATGGTTTCCTCTTTCACATTTACAGTTCATTCACCAGAGCACAGTTATTTTTGCAAGTCATTCTGCTTTTTGCTTTCAGCCATTTTGCAAGCACATCCTCAAAGAGAGTCAAATGTCATCTACTGCACTGCTTTAGATCAATGACATTAATAAGATACCACTCTTATTAGCCTACTCATGAAACGCAACACTCACAAACATGTCTTCTTGTATGTTCCCAATGGAAGAAATACAACAGTCCCGGGGCTCTTGCCTCATCAGTTGCCTGGTAAGGGATTCAACAAGCCCACTCCTTATTATCCTGCTGTTTATTTGCTCTAATAATAGCTTTCTCAGTTCTTACTCTCGCAGTTTAGCTAAAGAGTCTAAAACCACGGCTACAGTAGCAAACAATCCAAAAGGTAAGAGAAATATACCATTTCATCATCAAGTCAAGTTCTCTTATTCCAGATGCCAAAATATATACCAGCCATAAGACATATTCGTGGGTTTGGGCACCCTGTTATATGGTGTCATTTTGAGGATAGTTAATCATCCAGATATAAATTTCTTTGTGTAGTTATGTGCTATGGCAATGGTCCTAACTTTGAATCAGTCTCAGGTGGTAGACAGTTTTACAGTCAGAACACTGACAGTTCAATCCTGGTGTGCACACTGTCATTGTGTCCTTAAGCAAGGCGACTCAATTACAAACACCAGGATGCACATGCTGTAGAGCATAGTGATACCATTATGCTGGGTGTAGCATATTTAGGCTAAATGTGAAGGCTGTCTCCAAGGTAAGAGAGTGATGTCCCTGTAGACTTCAGATTGTGGAACAAAAACAACAGACACACAACAAAAGCAGAACTGTTGGGAAGAATGCAGACAAACTGGTGAGACAGCTGGGATGGCAAAGCAGTGAGAGCACTGTGTACCAATTGTCTCTATAACCAGACAGGAAAAGACACCTCAGCAATATTCATTAATTCCAACAGGTAATTCTACTGGGGATCTTTGAGCTATGAGTTTATGTTGGATTAACTGGGTGAGGCCAATACGATATCACCAGATAATAATACTGTAAAAGCTGCTCTATGCAGCTTTTCTGTGGTCTGACACCTGAATGTTTATGTACAGATGCTCTTATTTTGACTGGATTGTTTCACAATATGGCATTAAACTTATTAATCTGCATGACAAGCAGGTGAAGCAATAAAAAGTATTCATGGGTTCATGGGGACAGGTGCAGGCCCTGTACCAGAAAAGTTACATAGTGCACCTTTAAATTTTTTCTCAAACTAACAGACCAGCAACAGACTGGGACACAATGAAATATTTTTTTAACATGGAAAATAATTATGGGACAAACACATCTGGCGAAAAAAACAGAACATTACCCAGAGAGAAAACACACAAGATGATAACACAGTTTTGATCTACTGAAAGCTTCATTTTAGTGACAGTTGAAAATTTACATGGGTCATGTTTTAAATGCAAAGTGCTGAACCTGCACTTCTTTATAAGGGCCAGTGTCTATGTTCATCTCCCTCTATTTAATTTAATTTATTTTATTTTTATTTTATTTTATACATTATATTATATTATATATATACATTTTATTGTATTGTATTGTTGTATTATATTATAAGCCCCCGTGATAAGTGGAAGAAAATTGATGGATGATTGGATTAAATTTCTTTCACATTGTATGCGCCATTTACCAGTTAAAAATGAAGAGCTATTGCCATTATTAGAATAGCTGTTTTTCTCGATCATATTGTGAGACCTGCCTAAGCTGTTATGGATTACAACAGTGAGTGCACAGTGGCTCGTGGGAAGCATGTGACACGGGGAAGTAAAATAATAAGAGACGTGACATATATTGTACTTGATACCAATAAAGTTTCTTATTCAAACGACACAGCTACTGCTGTGACAATGTCTAATACAAATCAAATTCTGTCACTGTTTACACTCACACACGCTAAAATAAAACATTTACATCAACATTGTTCTGCGTTCTGTGTTTTATGCACTTCACTTTTATGGAGGAAGGTACGACACTTGCTTTATGGGAGATGAGATTGTGTAGAATGTTCCACAGTATACGTCATCTGCTTGTCTCCATGGAGATAGATACGTTTAATGACATATTGTGGATAGTTCCAAGCAAGGCAATAACTTCTCCACAGAGGCAAACAAGTGGTATACAAGATCCGATAGCTCACCTTGAAACCAAATAAAAACAAAGGTAAGCTGTGTGATTCAAATGTACTTTTGACAGTGTTTTACCTGCTTGACTAAATTCAGTTAAATCATTAGAAGTTCTAAATTGATACATTTTAATTTGGCTTAATGTATTCTTTTGCAAGATCACGTCATTATAGTAAGAGTAAAAACTATCTTGGTAGCAATCATAATAACAGACAATTCCTGTATCCAAAAACACCAGGTCTACCCCAAGGGCAAAAACTATGTCCCCAAATGTTGCTCACCATGGCAACCATCTCTGTCAACAATTCTGAATTCCCACGAGATTGACAAAACAATGCCATTGTTTCTGTGTGGAAGTAAACTGCGGATACACAATTTGCAGATTGAATTCCGCACCTGTAATGGATTCTTATCTGGATTCAATAATTACATTTCTGCTCTACTGCAATTCGACACCCCTGGCTACACTCTCATTATGTGTTCTTTTATGTTACGTCCTGTGAACCACTACTGCCAATGGTTTTACTAAAGCATCTTAAACCAAAATGATTAAAGAAAAATAGACTACAGAACTAAGAAAATCTCATAATTGATTAGTTGTGGTTGATAAATGCCAGAAAAACACAAAATATAGGAAGAGACACCACTTCACTAACAGTGAAAGTTTGTGTTATCAAACTTCATTTCGAGTCAACCAAGACATGCAGAAAAGAGACCGACTGTGCCTATGCATAAAAAACTAATATTTATCATGCATCAATTGGTGACATTAAATCATTATGATGAAAGCCTATTGTAATCCCAAGAGACAGCTTCATGGGACATTCATTCTAGTAAGTGACTACTGGGTGATTCTATTTATGCAATATTCAATCAATGTACAAAGTTCTTGGTGTGATTTTTTTTTTTTGCAAAAAGGTCTCTACTTGATGTACCCATGAAGCTATTATTTATAGTTGTGCTATATTTACCCCCCTGCTCCTCCCACTTGATTTGTGTTTGAGGCTCTGGGTCACGGTGCAGAGATGAACGCACTGACAGAACTAAAGTCTGAAGTAGGAGGCAGGTGGCACCTGTGACAGCTCAGACTGGTCATTATTTCAGGAGGTTGGACAGGGGTGCACCTGTCCACAGGCACGAGGAGTGAGAGAAAAACAGTATTTTCCAGTAAAGCAGCTCATATCTGGACATTTCTAAACTTCATTATAAATTCAATTGAATCTGTTTACATCAATAATAAAAGACAAGAGCAAGCAATTTTGACTGAATATCAACTCTAATCTTAACAAAACGAACAAAATGAAAAGTGACAATTAATTTGGCTGTTTATGTCACACCAACTTTACTTCATAATAAAATTCAGAAAGTTTGATTTAATAAAGATGGTCACAAGAGAGTTATGATCTATTAGACAACACACAATTGTAAAGTGTATACAAATGTTTCATTACAGTGCTAATAATCTTGAATAAATAATAATTAACATTGTAATATGGTATAGTGGCATACCTACTGCAAAGAATATTAAATACTGAGTGATTATTGAAAATACTCAACTATGTTGAACAGCCAACATAAAATGGAGCTGACCAATATGTATATAGCAAATGTGAAAGTGATTACATTGCTAAGCCAATTGTAATGAAATGAAATTCTCAAGATGCGTAACTATTGCTAGTTTACCACAACTTGGAAACAAAGCTGGTCATTGTAATCAGTGGTGATATATTAGAATAAAAATAATGAATTTAAATTTTATGGTTATACAACAATAAATAACCAATGACTTATCTGTCTCATCTTTTCAATCAATCAATCAAACAAACATTATTTATAAAGTGCTTTTCACACAAAAAATGTAACACAAAGCGCCTTAATTAGTAAGTAATTAAGGATTAGAAGATTGATCTTCTATCTTTTGAACACAACTTATACCTAGACGCGTGCGATTTATCAATTAATTTGAATTTACAGTTCAGGATGATGTGTTTTTATGAAAATCGATTTTAAATTTTTTTTAAATGCAAGTGGAACTAATGTGCCGCCACGTTCTACACGGGTAAGTTAACGGAGCGCACCCAAACATTGTACAAGCTAGCATGGCAGCGACAGAGGGAAAGCCGGAGCTTGTACCAAACAAAGGTGTTGCTACATCTGTTATATGGAACTGGTTCGGTTTTCTTGCGTCGGACTTAGAACAAACGAGTGCTCGCTGTAAGGTCCAGGGATGAAAGTGGCCAATCATGAAAAAAAGCGGAAAGTCACGGCGCACCCCTGTATACGCCCCCGGCGTGATACATTTTTTTAATACAATAACAGCTTAATTGATGCAAGGTGTAATGTATTTGTTTTAGAAAAGAACGTTACATTATTTTGAGCCATTTGTCTGTCATCTGTTATTTGTTTTTGAGTAGGGCAGAGAAAAATCGATTAAAGTCGTTTTTTTTTATCTGAGATTTTATTTTTAGGCCATATCGCCCAGCTCTACTTATACCTAAACTGGTTTAATAAATAAAGTTTTAAGTTTTTAAAGTGTTTATAATTATTGGCCTGGACTTGTGAACTCTTAAAAACATCACATGTCCAACAAAAGGCTCAGTGCCTTGATAATCCATCTCACTCATGTGATAGAGGCTGCTCTTTCACAACACTGTCAAATTAAGACAAACCAATAACATAAAAAAGTCTCCAAAGTTTGAGTGTGTAAAACATATCATTCCCTACTACTAACCAATACTAAAAACAAGCATTGAAAGCAGGGCTAGTCTATTCATCAAATTTTAAGGCCAAACAGTAATTTATCAAAAGGTTTACAGTCTCTCCTCAGTAAGAGCATGTGGTTTGAAGCAGAGTTCAGACTTTGGAGGAAGACATTTGTGTTGAATGTCAACTATTAATTCATTAAATTATTAATGTTCAGGAAATGTATAATGAAAGCCATGTTTATTAGTTTTTAAATGTGAAAAAATTAATTAAAATTGAAAATCGTTATTGATCAATGTGAGTAAAATACGAGTAACGTTTATTCATTTTTTGTCCTAATGCCCAGCCCTGATTAAAAGCAGATTTTGCTCAAGTGTTGATACTGAAAAATGTAAAAAGGACAAAGTTGGCTATTTTCTCAAACATCACAATGTCAAATAATGTCTCTTTTCGGTTGAAACGTAGTGTGTTGCATTAGTATTTTAAACATAATTGTGGTATTAAAATCTGTATCAAGTATTGGGTTTTTCTTTGAACACTCAACTGATTGAGTGAGAATTGAAAACCCCTGCAGCTCTAACCGCAGTTACATAATTCAATCAAAAAGCACTTTGAAGAGAGAAAGGATAGTTTTGTATTACATCAATGGCTCAACAAAGCCTGCATTCATGCAGCCTAACACTGGACTATACTCCTCTAAAAGGTTCTTTTCCAATGTGTAGAGCAAAGTTTCATTTCTTTTTGTCTCCCTGCCAACAAAGGCGGTCAGAGTTGTTCAAAATCCAAACTGGTGAGATTTTATGGAGGCATTGTGAAAGACGTGAGTCAGTTTTAACAACACTGTGTGAAAGTAAAGTAGTCAGTTAATGCTTCTGTCAACACGTTTGCACTATTGTGTTATCAATCATGATTTGACAATTTTACTGCTAAAGGCCTAGTATATTATCTCAGTTGGTACAATAACCTTTGTCTGGTTTTAAGAAGATTTAGCTTGCTCTAGTTTTCTACCACTTGGAAAGTAATTTGGAAAAGGGCTGCACAATGTGAGAAACACAAGTACACATTTCATTACCAACAGAAAAACTAAAACTATCTAAAAACTATCTTCAGCAGATGCTAGTAGAGTAGGGCTGCCAATGTATCATAATGGAAACAAAATCACAATTTGAGTTGGCACTTTTTTTTTTTTTGATAACTGTCCTCTGTAAATAAAATAATATTCTGTCTTTTTTATATATTGTTGTACCTGTAATTTAGCACAACAAACATCTAATTCTTGTATTAGTTTATCAGTTCATGTTTCGGTCTACTCTCAAATATTAACACAATGTTTTTTTTGTTTTCTTTCCCCATTATTGATATACATAAAACAAATCTAATCACAATACATGTGATCATGTAATAATGCTGATATTAGGGTATTTCTCATCCATACCAGAATCAGGAAAGGTGAGTGAGTATGCTGATGAGTCAGGTATAATTATTAATGCATGTTGGCTATAGCAGTAATTTTTCAGCAAACACGAGTGGTAAAAATAGGTCAGTCATGGATGGAACTTGGACACAGACGAAGTGAGTCAGCGCTCAATGCTATGAACAGGTGGACAGCCAACAGGGTGTAGGCGACGCAAGATGATAAGCTGTTCATGAGAAAACATGACAAACATGTAAAGAAGGAAATGACTGATGAAAAAGTGGTGCTCTTATCTGTTTTACTGCATTGCAAAAAAAACATGCTCCAATAAAGCTAAAGACCATTTACAGTTAGGAAAAACTTAAAAGGTATTGAGCAATATGACAAAAAAGTGAATCACCCCGTTCTTTCTTTAAAAAAAAAACAAAAAAAAAACACTTTCATCATTGTTGTTTAACACAAAAAAAATAACCAAATTCCATCTTCCAAACCATATGCTTTTACTGACAGAAGGCGCACATTAAAAAGTTCCCAGATGGTCATCAACTATTAGAATCGACTAAATCTTGACCTTGATTAAAATGCCATTACCATAATTTCCGGACTATTGAGTGCAGCTGAATACAGGCTGCATCAACTAAATTAAAAAAAACAAAAAAACCAAACAAATGTTGTACATATATAGGCTGCACCTTTCTATAAGTCACAGGTGTCCACGTCTTCAAGAACGTTTAAGTTCGGGCCATCTGTTTTTATTGCCTTTGAAAGCTTTTGTCGTCATTTTGCATCAAGACAGTCGCTGCTGTCACCAGCGTCTCACCATCGACTCATCGATGCCAAGCTCACATGCAGCAGCTCTATTTCCTTCTTCCACAGCCAGATCGATTGTCTTTAGCTTAAAATCTGCATCATATGCATTTCTTTGTGTGTTTTCCATGAGGAGGGTGTGTGCATGAAGCGCAAAATAACTGTTCACCCGTCTGTCTCGCTCTTGCACCCCGTCACTTCACGCACATGTCTCCTGCAGAAAGAGCCGCTGTCCTGTCTGGGATCATGTCAGTGTCTGGGATCATGTCAGTGTCTGGGCTCATGTCAGTGTCTCATAGGATTTCAGCAGATTTCAGGCTCTCCCGGGGGTGGGGATAGGTGTATTGATCAGAGTGGATGTCCGACTACTGAAGTTTGAGACGTTTCTCCTCGTCTTTTACGCACTCATCTGCATTTAATGCATACAGGTCATTAGGACATATCCCACTCACTAATGTTCATTTAGCATCATAACTTATTTTATCACATGGCGATAAACTGTTTTAGAGCACTGACAACAGTGCTCCCTAACGCTGCAACTTCATGTTCACTGTACAGACAGCGGCGCTTTCTGCACTCAGGCTGTGCCACATCCGCTGTGTTGATAAACAAATAATCCATCCATATATTAGCTGCATCGTTGTAAAAGCCGCAGGGTTCAAAGTGTGAGAAAAAAGTAGCGGTACCTGTTTGTCTCCATGGCGATTGTTTTGCCTGGAATACCCCACAGCATGGTAGTACATTTGACAAACTCTAAGCAGGTGGTGCCAAAAGGCCAAATTCAGATCAGTGGAGAGGCAAGCTTAATCCTGATCGATAGCTTTAATGGAATGCTGAGGAAATTCCAGGTAAAGCAATAACATCTCCATGGAGACACAGAGGATAGAGCCCATAGTGAAATTTATGAAGGCTTGAATTCTTTTTAGAGTTGCCCCCACCTCCGCAGTCAGCTGACATGTAACACCTTTCTGCTCCCTCCTTCCTCTCAGAGCAGGTGTCAGAAAAGGTTTTTGCACCCAGCTCCCTCAAGGTACATGAAGGCTGCTTAAATGTCAGAAAGAACGAAACTCACAGACACCTGATTTTTAACACTACCAATGATATCTTAAATAAGAATGGTACCTGCAAACATCCCAAATCTGCAGTGAGATTTGTGAAGAGGGTTTTGGGGTGTGACGCTCTCCTGGGGTCACATTGATTAGTTCCAAAATAAGAGCTAGAGTCTTCAGTAAGGCAGCAGTTACATTATTTTCCTTTAAATCCAATGTTATACTTGTATGGGAAGTAGGGATGCAAATTATCGATTAATTCATTAATTGATAGTTGATTGACCCTATCGATCGATTAACGATTAACTGATAAGTGGCGTCTTTCACCTGAATTTTAGTGTTTCAATAGGGTCTTTAAGAATATAAGCTATAGTATACATAACACTGAGTCAAAAATATATCATAGTATTATTATATTGTATATTCCTCAATTAATTATTCCTTAGTAAAAAGCAGACAAATGTATTGATGCTGAATAACAAAATACAGTAATCCCTCGCTCTATCGCGGTTTGCAGATTTTTTTTTTTATAGTGTAACATTTTTTTTATAGTGTAACATTGTGTTTTGTCCTGATTGGCTAAGAGACTAGACCAGGACTAAACGTGGACTAAACCAGAACTAAACCAGGACTCAACCAAGTCTAGACCTGGACTAAACCAGGATTAAACCACCACGTGCCGCTGCTGGTTTCGTGCGGCTGGTTTGTGACTCGGGCTGAGACTACGGGTGCCGCGGTTCGATCTCGCCTCGCGCTTACACCGGGGCTGCTGAGCAGTGCCGTTGGCGCCTGCGGCCGGCTGTGAGTCGAGCTTGGCGCAGCGCGGTTGCCTTGTTTCGTGACCACGCGGGTGCGCATGTCCGCGATTAGCGATTAATTACAATTAATGCATTTTTTTCGACCAACGTCTTAATCGACAATTAATCGTTAATCGATTAATTGTTGACATCCCTAATGGGAAGTAGAGCTGCAACTATCGAGTATTTTTGGAATCAAGTACTCCAACAAATCATACTTTTTTTTTTTTTAAACAATTAAATCAATTGTGTGCAATGCAACATGAAGGGTCTATTAAAAATGAGCAAACAACTTGTTTTTCCTCAGAAAAAAAACTTTTTTATTTCACAACTTTCAAAGTTTAAACCATTACTGGCTTAGGAACTAAGCCAATAAAACAATAGAAGCTTGAGATTTGCGTGTGTACTGTAGAGACAGATGAGGGACTTGCCATGCCTCGTCACTGCTGACAAATTTTATAGGCTTTACATACCTTATATTTTAACAGACTCAAGTGGTCAATGATTAAGTGATCAATTGGAAATCTTAAATATCGCATACCTTGCAGAAGCTCCGCTTTGAGCGGCGAAGTGGGGGTGTTTCCACTTTAAGTGCAGCGCTGTGACTGTATGCGAGGTCTGCGTTACAGTACACACACTGCACTGTTTTTTTGAGAGTGAAATGGTCCCACACTTGGGACGTTTTCATCCTTTTCCTCCCCTCTTCTTCAATCTCGGCCATAGTGAACCAAAGCAACGACAAAAGCAAACCACTCGCTGCTGCTTTGAAATGTTCGTCAGTAACAGCAGTCCGGGTGAAACGTAGTCGTACTGTAGTGTACAGACATACCATAGGCGACAGATTTTGCAATACATATTTAATATATGTTTAAATAGTTTATGTAAACAGTGATGCAGTCTATCCGAACAGCGCAGTAGTCTGACAATGCCGCGATGATGCATGAATTTAAATATATCGCCACGTGATGATAATTAAACGGAGCCTCGAGGCAAATTATTTGCCTCGATTATTTTTGGTACTCAAGTTACTCGAGTAATTGTTGCAGCCCCAATGGGAAGTAAATAAACAATATCTACCTACTAGGGATGTAACAATAACCGAAATACCATGATATTGTATTGTCAAAAGTGTCTCACCAATATCGTGGGCCATCACAGTATATCAAATCTCAAGTCTATTTGCTTAAATTCATTGTTATGGTGCAGCAATAGCTAAAAAAAAGTGAGGACTACATAGACCATGATCCTTATAAATCTTATAAATTCAAATCAAGTTTTAATCCCTCCTAATGTGTAGTGTCTCTGAAAGAAAAGCCATTGATATATTACATGGCATATTATCAAACTGCAAAACTGAAATGACACTGAAATTAAACTCAGTAATCAATGTGTAACCATTACTTAACCTTTCAACTCTATCTTTAAACAAGGATCATGATGACCCTTTTAAACTGTAGACACATAACTGTCCAGTGTGTCATTGACCTAACAGTTCCCTGAAAGGTCAGTGATTTGCATCAATAGAAGAGATAGTGTGGTGGTCTCGATACAATTTTCTCCCCCATAAAGACAAGAAAATTGCGTAACAAGTAAAGCGGAGCATCTAATAGGATTATCACAACTAATTGTTAATTGAAATATCATCAACAAATTTTGTAATACACAGATTACACTTCACGTCTTGATGCTGTAAATAATTAATGTAATGTAACGTAACAATGGGGAATAAGTGCTCGTGGACAAATGCAAGTAGCGCAAAGTGGTCATCATCTGCACCCTAGCCTCTTTGGTCATCAACTGATTTTATAGCATGCCTCTAACCTCAAGACAATAAAAGCTTTGCAATGACGCATCTAATAAAACTTCAAAACACCAAAACTAGAAATAGCAGTGTTTAATGTGGCTCTGGGAAAAAAGAAACCTGAAAAACTGCTCACTTGTGTTGATACCAAACACTGCAGGCTTTTCGGTTATGTAAAACAAAACAATATTAATCTGAAAAAAGAGCACGAGATGCCACACTACAAACACTCTTATGATGCATGTGTATGTCTGTGTGTGCGCATTTTTTTAATCTAATTAAATAAATGAATTTATTTTAATCCTGTGGCACAGTTGTACACTATAATATAATCCAATGTACTGTATTCAGAATACATTAATACAGTACTGGATGCAGACACACCCATTTCACTATTGTGCATTATGTGGATAGACGGACGATAATAAAGATTGAGCTTCAAATATAATGTGAAATCAAGCTAACCCTGAAACTGTTCTGGCTGTACCAATAGCATAAGGCTGAAATCACATACAGTAACGTTATGCATCTATACATATAGGGTTTCCCTTTTAATAGCGATGCCCCCCATAGTCCAAGTTCTGCTAGTTTAAAAACAAGCTGAATAAAAAATGCAATAGAAATATCTTACCAAGTCTTGTGGCATTGTAAGTATTTAATCTGTAGATCTTGGATGGATGGATGGATGGATCTTTTTATGTACCAAAAATTATATTAAATCAAATTATTCAAATGTGGATTGTGCCAGTGTAATCTAAGTGGGGATGTTTTTAGATAGTTCAGATTCCAATTTATACATGTCTAGGTTTTGTGCATTGGCTGTCCTTAAAACCCCTTCACTCCAATCTTTGTTTCCCTCTCCCTTAGACTTTGACCGAGGTCATTTAGTTACTCAGGGAACGGATCAATATGGAGTACCAATTTACTGGCAAAGTGCTTACCTTGTATTCTCAGTGCCATTCAATCCAGCCTGGGTCTCACATCTGTCTCGGCAGCAGAGTCAAGTTTCACATGTCCTCTGGAGCTCTGAGAGATGCTAGGGCAAAAATCAGGGACAAGGCAAGTGAATTTAGACAGAAAAGTGAGATAACAAAGGCAGAAATTGAAAGATAGTGTTCTGTCAGACGCCATTACGCCACAATAGAGACGATAACCAACCATATGGGACTGAATGGACCGATTAAGAACAGGTAAAAATAGGTCTAAATAAGTATTTGTCAAGTTTTAAAGACAAGTAAAACCAGATTGGCTTGTGATGCAGGTACCAACTAACAACAATAGAAAGACGACGGCATTCGAAACTTAAAAGTGCGAGTCGTGTTACACAATCCCGGAGATAAACAACTAAAAAAACAAAAACAAATCAACGTTTGTTTGAAGTTATAAAGTTCACGTTGCTTCTTCGGGTAAGGGCGAAAATAGTGTCGATAACAACAGAAGTGGCTTACCGTGTGGAGAGGAGTACATATCGGGAAAAATGGCGTAGAAACAATAGATATTTGTACAAAAGCAGTCCAGGTTTAACTCCTCTGGATATTTAAGGTTAATGTTACTACTTTCTCGTACCAACTTATTTCCACGGCTCGTTTCGCTCTAAGCCTGTTGACAAGTGGCTGCTAAACTCATCTGGAGCGTGGATCTGGAGCCAGTTCCTTAAAGGAAAAACGTTGCACTCTGTTCAGGCCAGAGAAATCACTTCAGAGCGGTTTTAATATACAGCGTCGAAAAGCGATCGATGCTTCTTTGACTCTACTGCGCATGTCTGGAGCAGATGAGGCAGATGTGGCAATGTAAACAGCGTAAATAAGCTTATAACATTGTTGTTGGTTAGTGTAAAATATATGGCAGTTGATCGAGGGATATAGACTGAATAAAGAAGAAAAAATAGTATAAAATAAAAAGTCTAAGTCCTAAAGTCTTAGTTGAATTTGGTTGTTATATGTTCTACGGCCGAAATATCACCATGCACTTTTCTTATATTTTTCTAACGCATTAACACCTTAAACAGGCTTAATGAACCTCTCTGTAATGTAGCCTATAAGAAAACAAGTACGCTACTTAATAAGAACAGTGTTGCCATCTAGTGTAAATCCTGTGTAACTACTTAAAAACTTACAGGTCTAAATAAATAAGCCTAATTGAATGGCTACCTGCAATATTTGCAATGGAAAGAACTAATAAAACTAGGTCTATATGTTATAATCCAGCTTGTGTATCACTCTAAATTAGGATATTATTAACATATTATTTCAGATGAAACTCTATTGTAAGTCTATATAATATTTTTTTAAAGATTTAGTTAGCACCTAATCATCATTATGAAAAATGTATCAAGAAATAGTCTAATTATCTTAGATAAGAATACTTAGACACAATACTAGTGATCAGACATTTAAAATTTTACACTATTTTATTATGTGATTTGTAATCTCTAGTATTTTTTAAACTATTTTTCACCTTATAATGGTCACATTACAAATCATTCTTTTTCTTTTACAAAGATCATTTGAACCATTTGTTCAGTACAGTTTTGTTTATCGTTTATCAATGACCCCTATCACATAACAGTTTTATAGAAAAGGCAAGATCTACAGTGTAGGCTAACAAAGTAATACTTGCAGCCACTGTCTCCATAATAAACAACTCCACGATGCGTTGTGGCAGGTTGTGTTGCGGGTCTTTGATTTGCAGTAACTTTGTAAAACAAATTACAGCAGCCACCATGTAGAGGAACACTCCCACAAAACTAAACCCAGCCAGAAATCTATCAAAAGGCAGACAACATTTAGCTGCAAAGTCACCCAGAATCACCACTAGTGTTATTAGAGACATAGCCAGGCAGGTGGTATAGGAGGCTACAGACACCCAGAGTTGCCAGCCATGGATTTCACTGGGCATGTCACGAATGGCCTCCACAATCAGGGGAATCATCTGACACTCTCCCCACACTTGGACAGTCTTGAGCAAACCAGGTCTGCTCCCCATGTACCCCCTTTGGTCATGTGTCTGGCGCTGAAGTATGCAAGATTCAAATGCATATCCCAAAAAGGTGAGACAGGAAGTTATGGCAGCTGCTATAGCACGAGGTGTTGGTGTTTGATTATCCATTATAAGCCATGGGTGAATTATAGCAGCACTCAAGGACATTAAGGCTCCCAGAACAGCAACAATGACTGTGAAATTCTTCCACGATATTGGCAAGAGGCTGTGGAATTGAATAGTGGTCAGAATATAGATGAATAGTGTGAGGGAGAAGAAGAAGCACCAAATGAACATGCAAAAAGTCTTAAATGTCTGGAGGTAAGACTGGTCCTTGTTTAAATCCACTGAATCCAAAGAGGCAGCCAGACTGAACGTGGTACAGGCAAAGAAGATTATCCATGTCCGGACCCAGAAGAATGGGCTAGTGAAATCTCGAGCTTCCAGTACTATTACAGGCATTGTTCTATTAAAAACGGTTTAGAATAGCCAGTGACAAAAATTTTAACTTTCAAACAAATTTGTAAAAAATCCTGATGGTTAATCCTGATGTTGGATTTAAAAACATAGTCCAATCTTCATAATAAATAATAAAAATAGAACAAAAACAGGATGTGTTTTGTTAGCGTGTTAAATCTTTTCTACAAATAGAAACCTCAACATCTCACCTTGTGGAATTTATTTTGCATCACTGCCAAAAAACAAGTACCACCTACTTCCTTTCAGAGAGTGATGCTTAGTACTTTCAGTCTCTGTGAAGCAAGCTGCAAAGGACCACAATAAAAAGCAAATGCAAACACTTTTTTTTTTCCAGCATTGCTTCTCATGACATGGAGTTCCTGTTTTTGCTGTCCCACCTGCAGTATAATCTGTTAAACTGAAGACATATGTGAGAGCACCATCTTTCAACCAGCCATGTTTGTATGGGGTAAATTATGGCCCATAAAAACAAACTGAATTCTTGAATGTAATAAAATGTGTAGTTTTCCCATGCAACTACTTCTGTGCTATTCAACATACATTAGCTCTACCAACCCATTTGACCTCCACATAATTAATTGCACTGTAAATATTCCTCTGACTATATATTAATGTATATGGTTATTCTTATTCACAATTACTAAGCAATGTTTTATTGTGTTCAGTGAATTAATTGATCTACAAAACATGTATGAATTATAACTAAAAATCATAGTCAATCACATTTTTCAGTCATACGTAAATTATATCTACTTCTGTTTTACGTTGTTTTGTAATTATTTACTTATTTACTTCCATAGCTAGGCCTATATGTTTCTGTGATGAATTGCTGCCACTTTGTGGTCATAAACTAAACTACAAGTTAAAAGACAAACTGCATTTAAAGGTGCACCTGCTTGTCTTCATGGAGATGGTATTGCCTGGCTCAGAATGTTCTGAGGTATGGCTTTAAACTTACAATGTTATGTCATCATTTGGGGTGTTTTTATTAGGCCTACTTTTTAAACTGAAGTAAGCACAATGTTTGTTACTGTTGCCCTCTGAGATTTGCTTGGCAAATGTAAAATGCATTATAAATAAATGTATTGTTTATTATTATAAGTTATATAATCAGCTAATAATCACACATTATAGTCTTTAATTCAAAGTGCAGACATTTTCACTTCCTCACAATAAGATGTCGAAAAGTGTGATTTGTTGATTGTGTGGTTACAGATGCACATGCAATATGTAAATGAACTAAAGCAGAACATGAGTGTGCTGCTACGCTTTCATGCGTCTACTGACCTCTCATCTTAGACGTGTATAATTCATTGCACTAAAACATAAATATTGCTTTGGCTACCACAGTTATTAAATTATATCAGTGGCTCACAAACTTTACTCACAAAGCACCCCCTCTGAAGTTGTTAAGCCTTCTCACTACCACCAGCTCTAGCCCAGGTTTAAAACAGACCAAAGTAGGAATATTCTGTCTAGGACTATACAATTGCTAAACTTGTTCTAAAGGGCTAAAATAGGACTAGAAGACAAAATGTGGCTTAAATAGTTTCTAAATAAAGCAAATATTTTATTTTTGAACGTGAAGTGGAGTCTACCTGAATAAGCTCTTTGTCCACAGTTTTAAAAACACTAAATTACATAATCATTTTGACAATAGATGTGAAATATACTGCACTGTAACTTAAATATGCATTTTTATTAGTTAATTTAAATATGGGCTGTTTTGTCACATTTTTTATGACCTGACCTATATGAGCTTCTATTACTCTAAAACCTTGAAATTTTCTCCCTTAAAAATGATTATTAAAATGAGAAATGTTACTGGGGCTTAAAAAATGTATTAGATCAAATAAGAGACAAAATGAGAAAAGAGAATACTGAATGACCCTTCATGCATATTTTGAATTGAAGGAAGAATTTAACTGGATTTTGAATGACATAATCCAGTACTTTTAAACTTTTCCACCAAGTACGCACTAAGAAATTATTTCACCTTCTGAGTACCACCAGATCTAAAGCAGGTTGTAACAGTTATAATAGAATAGACCTATTCCTGGCCAGTAATAAATAAGACAACAGTAACCAAGAACTTATCTAGAGCGTATTTGTGGCCATACCGGCTTGTCAAAGCCTGATCTCGTCAAATCTCCGAAGCTAAGCAAGGTCGGCCTGGTTAGTACTTGGATGGGAGACCGCTGGGAACACCAGGTGTCAAAGTGGAGCACCAGTGGTTGTTGTGTTCTTAGGCAAGACACTTGGAGTGGAGTGTGAGTGTTGGTGCTGATCAGAGGGCCAATAGCAGCCTCACTGCCCCAGGGCAGCTGTGGCTACAATAGTAGCTCCCACCACTGAGTGTGGAGTGAACTGTGCTGTATAAATGCAATTAAGTAATTAAGTAATTAATTAATTCAAAACAGGGAAAATTGTAAACAAATAGACCCTAAGAAAAAACAAAAAATGCAGAGGAGACCCATCCCACTAGAATCTCATCCCAGTATACAGTTTAAGAAACATTGTTATAATAATATAAATGGTCCCTATCCTCCCAATAGATCACTAAACTGTATGTACCCCTATGTTGGTTGAAGCCTTTTGAATTTGTCTATTTTAGTCTCTACCTCATATTACTTACAGGAAGTTAGAGACAACAATTTAGAAAAGGTGTGACATTAAACACACTTTATGTCAGTTTCACCTCCACGGCAAATCACTATATTTGGTCAGAGTTTGGTGCCAGAAGCAGAACTCGCTGGTAGATGGCCAAGGTAAGTCTGGTGCTTTATAGAAACGACTCTGTATTGGTCTTTGTGTCATGGTACCCTCATTGTTAGTGTTTGAATGTTGTTGAAATGTGTTTGATAAAATTGTATTTTCTTGCAGATGGGGTGCACCTACTGGCTTCTGCTTGTGTTGGGCCTGTTAGCTCCTCTGTGTGAACCATCCACAGTCCGCTATGATCCTCCCAGTGAGTGCCGCAAGGCCCCCATGGTCCCCGGGTACAACCTGGGAGGAGAGGGCTTCGACATTGTCACCATGCAGCGCAAAGGGGCTTATGTCATTGACACAGACACCTGGGATTTAGGCAATGGCACTTGCAAACTCTACTCCAATAGTTTCATGGGAGGAAAGATGCAGAAAGTCCCTGTGGCTGTGGTGGACTGGAGGGCGCTGTCTGAATGTAGTTTGTCCGTCTCCAGTACTTCTTACGACACTGTCGAAACCCTGGTCAATGATTCAACTTCTTCTGTGAGCAACAACTGGAAAATGGGACTGAATATCCCAATCCCTGTGGATCCGTCTATGTCTGTGGTCGTGTCAGCAGGGATGGGACTTGGTGGGTCCCATTCCAAAGTGGCAAAGTTTGGCATGCAGAAATCCAAACAAGATCGCTACAACTTCTACCGACATTCTGTGTACTGCAGTACCTATCGGTAGGTTGTAAATGTCACTAACTCATTTCTGAAATAAAACTGAATGGTCATGTGGTTCCAAAAGTATTGGCATGATGATAACTACAGTGTAAAGTAACTCAGGGCTAATGCCCACTGTAACAGGGGAGCACTGAAACTGTTGTTCTATTTACCTCACTTACATATACACAGTATATCACATATTCTTTTTTTTCAGATACAGAATGGCACCAGAACCACCAGTGAGCAAACACTTTCAATCAGAGGTGAACTCCCTTCCAGCATATTCTTCCATATCTGCAAATCGGTATCGTCGTGTCATTGGAACGTACGGCACACATTACATCACACAGGTGTTTTTAGGTGGAGAGATTAAGGCCATCACTTCTGTCAGAACATGCCAGGCTAGTGTGAATGGTCTGACCGAATCTGAAGTTAGCAACTGTCTATCTGTAGAAGCTTCAGCCAATGTAGAGGGAAAAGGGGGCTTCAACGCTATGGCGGAGCATTGTAAAGCTAAAAGCAAGAAACTCGGTCACAATTATAGTTTTAGCAAATCCTTTAGTGAACGTTTTACTGAGGCCACAGGTGGGAGGTTAGCCAAAGGCGCCACCTTGTTTTCTGCATCTGACCCTTCTGTATTTGACTCATGGCTCACTAGTTTGAGAACCTCTCCTGATGTGGTCAAGTACGATCTCAAGCCTCTACATACCATTCTGTCTGATAACCACAGGGCAAAGAATGGTATCAAGAAAGAAATCGAGACCTACATCAAGCAAAACTCTCTGTTTAAAAAGTGCTCAGAGTCCTGCAAAATTGGACACAGGTCAAGTCCGAGAGACCCTTGCGCTTGTGTTTGCAATAGTAACACAAATCTGCGCTCCAACTGCTGCCCCACTGGTTTAGGTAAAGCTACTCTCCGTGTCTACCGCCTCTATGCCAGGGACTTGCACGGGGATGTGTGGACTGAGACAGACGGTTCGGTTGAGGTGATCTTTGACGAACAGGTGAAACGTACTGCAATTATTGACGACAATGACAATCCACAGTGGAGGGAGAAATTTGAGTTTGGTTCGATCACTATCAACATGAAAAACAAGCTGCAGTTTAAAGTGTATGACTCAGATTCATATTGGAATAGTGAGCTGCTTGGGAAGTGCTCTGTAAATTTGCGTCAAGGTACAGTGTCCGATTCCTGTATGCTTAATCACGGAACCCTCTTCTTCTCCTATAATGTGGCTTGTGCACCCAGCCTTGGAGGAGAGCAGTGTGAGGAGTACATTCCCTCCCATCTCAGCTCCTTTGTGTCAAAGACCTTCTACACCAGGAATGGGGTCCTTGGGAAAGATATGGAGTAGAGTCTGCAAAGGTAGAATTACACAAAATAGATTGATTGAATGACATTGATTACCAACAACCCAATATATTGAACTGCTATTGCTCAAAAGCTTGTTGTTTTCTATATGTAGAAATGTTTGCATTATAGAAAGTGTGTATAGCAGGTTTAAAGTTTACCTTATTCATTTTACATCCGTATCAGAACTGTAGGGTACTGGTTGTGTATAAATGGTATGTGCTAATGCAAATGCTTTCTGTTGTATTTGTCTTTCTCTAAATGATTTGTTCATTGTTCATTGTTTGTTAATTTTGCATTTTTATCTAATAAAGTATCCACAAAGACAATGCAGTGTGTCTGTTCAGAATGTAATAGTCAAATTGTAATCATCAGTAATCATCAAATTGTCTTCTGGAAATATTTTGCCCTTTAATATCAGAGCCATCCATTTCACATCTGCTTCAGTAAATAAAATTGGTGTTATTGATTTTACGAGAATGAACCAATCCATGAATAAACTAGGTCTAGGGCTACACAATTGCTATACTATTTCTAAAGAGCTTTAGTGAAATTGGACTAAACAAATAGAAGACAAAAATGTAGCCACATAAGCCAACAAATTACACTTCTTTTACAAATTACACACTCTTTTTTTCCAGTTTTTATTGAGGAAGTGGCATTGTTAGATTAATGGAATATTTGTCTATCCTTATTGAACTTGAACAGTTTATTGTAAGCGGGGGACCAAATTTGTAAATAGTATTGCGATGTCCAACCATGGTGCATCCATGAATGCACGGCTGGGCGCAGGTGTAGTCAAATCCAGCCTCGCTGATTACAAACTCTGAAAAAATATGCATGCCAACCAAAGAAGTCAGTGCACTAGACAGTTCAGGGGGAGCCATCTGAGGGCCAGTGCACAGCCAAAGCCCTGAATCACATCTGGTTCAATTCTAAGCAGAAGGCTTTGTCGGGTTTTGCTCTAATTTCTCCTTGTTATAGGTTTTGACTATAGTTGTTGTAGTTTTATAGTTGCATATTTACACCTTGATCAGAGATTAGAAGTGCAATAGAGTGTCAGTGTAATGCAGGATAGTCTGTTTCAGTGGTTAGCACAAGGCACACATGCACTTTAAACATCTAAAACACACTTTAACCCAGTTACACGTAAGTGCTTTATATCTACATTACAGTCCAACTACAGCACTTTAACCTACATTTTGCACAGCGCTACTTTGGGTCTACAGTAAATATAGAATTTAACTTGTTAGTTTGGTTTGTGATTAACCTTTGGTTTTGTGATTTAGTTAAATTTAGTTAAATTCTATATTTCAGTCCCAGTTTGTTGTGTGTTATTAATTTTCTTTGTGTCACATCTTAAAATTGAAATGCCATAAAAGAAAGAAAAGCCTTTTAACACGATTTTATAAATAACTTTTGTACATTACACTATATGCTGCATTTGCCCTTTATTTTGCAGGACTTGCCTGTTCCTTCGATTAAAGGGAACTTAGCCTCTCCCTGGTTAACTTTTATATTTTCTATTCAACTTCTATTACTCTTAAACTGTAGAATGTCCCATTTTTGGGCGAATAAATGACCTCTTATCTAATCTTTTTTATTGTAGTTGATTAAAATTATGTGTACCACCCACATGTGTTTATTCATAATCCAGGTTCTCTCAAACTTTTCCACCAAGTACCTCCTAAAAAATATTTCACCTTCTGAGTACCAACAATTCTTAACCAGGTCTATAACAGTTACAACAGTACAGACCTTTTCTGGCCTGTAGGTCAAAAATAAGACAACAATGACCAAGAACTTATCCAAAAGAGGAAAAAATGTGGACAAAATAGACTGTAAACAAACACTACCAATGCAGTGGAGTCCTTTATCACCAGCATACGTACAGTTTGAGAAACACTGTTATAATGAATATAAATGGTCTCTAATTTTCCAATAGATCATTAAACAGGGACAGTGTGTACCCCTATGCTGGGTCAAAACTTATCAGGAAGTGAAAGATGGCTTGTCACTATATTTGGTCAGAGTTTGTTGCTAGAAGCAGAACTCGCTGGTACATGGCCAAGGTAAGTCTGCAGCACAGTGCATGATGGTTTATAGAAACTTGAATGACTCTGTATTGGTCTTTGGGTCATGGCACCCTTGTTGTTAGTGTTTGGATGTTGTTGAAATGAAAAAAAAATATTTTCTTGCAGATGGGGTGCACCTACTGGCTTCTGCTTGTGTTGGGTCTGTTAGCTCCTCTGTGTGAACCATCCACAGTCCGCTATGATCCTCCCAGTGAGTGCAGCAAGGCCCCCATGGTCCCCGGGTACAACCTGGGAGGAGAGGGCTTCGACATTGTCACCATGCAGCGCAAAGGGGCTTATGTCATTGACACAGACACCTGGGATTTAGGCAATGGCACTTGCAAACTCTACTCCAATAGTTTCATGGGAGGAAAGATGCAGAAAGTCCCTGTGGCTGTGGTGGACTGGAGGGCGCTGTCTGAATGTAGTTTGTCCGTCTCCAGTACTTCTTACGACTCTGTCGAAACCCTGGTCAATGATTCAACTTCTTCTGTGAGCAACAACTGGAAAATAGGACTGAATATCCCAATCCCTGTGGATCCGTCTATGTCTGTGGTCGTGTCAGCAGGGATGGGACTTGGTGGGTCCCATTCCAAAGTGGCAAAGTTTGGCATGCAGAAATCCAAACAAGATCGCTACAACTTCTACCGACATTCTGTGTACTGCAGTACCTATCGGTAGGTTGTAAATGTCCCTAACTCATTTCTGAAATAAAACTGAACAGTCATGTGGTTCCAAAAGTATTGGCATGATGATGCAGTATATCACATCAATAAAATTGTTTTATTTTTTTATTTTTTTTTCAGATACAGAATGGCACCAGAACCACCAGTGAGCAAACACTTTCAATCAGAGGTGAACTCCCTTCCAGCATATTCTTCCATATCTGCAAATCGGTATCGCCGTGTCATTGAAACGTACGGCACACATTACATCACACAGGTGTTTTTAGGTGGAGAGATTAAGGCCATCACTTCTGTCAGAACATGCCAGGCTAGTGTGAATGGTCTGACCGAATCTGAAGTTAGCAACTGTCTATCTGTAGAAGCTTCAGCCAATATAGAGGGAAAAGGGGGCGTCAATGCTATGGCGGAGCATTGTAAAGCTAAAAGCAAGAAACTCGGTCACAATTATAGTTTTAGCAAATCCTTTAGTGAACGTTTTACTGAGGCCACAGGTGGGAGGTTAGCCAAAGGCGCCACCTTGTTTTCTGCATCTGACCCTTATGTATTTGACTCGTGGCTCATTAGTTTGAGAACCTCTCCTGATGTGGTCAAGTACGATCTCAAGCCTCTACATACCATTCTGTCTGATAACCACAGGGCAAAGAATGGTATCAAGAAAGAAATCGAGACCTACATCAAGCAAAACTCTCTGTTTAAAAAGTGCTCAGAGTCCTGCAAAATTGGACACAGGTCAAGTCCGAGAGACCCTTGCGCTTGTGTTTGCAATAGTAACACAAATCTGCGCTCCAACTGCTGCCCCACTGGTTTAGGTAAAGCTACTCTCCGTGTCTACCGCCTCTATGCCAGGGACTTGCACGGGGATGTGTGGACTAAGACAGACGGTTCGGTCGAGGTGATCTTTGACGAACAGGTGAAACGTACTGCAATTATTGACGAAAATGACAATCCACAGTGGAGGGAGAAATTTGAGTTTGGCTCGATCACTATCAACATGAAAAACAAGCTGCAGTTTAAAGTGTATGACTCAGATTCATATTGGAATAGTGACCTGCTTGGGAAGTGCTCTGTAAATTTGCGTCAAGGTACAGTGTCCGATTCCTGTATGCTTAATCACGGAACCCTCTTCTTCTCCTATAATGTGGCTTGTGCACCCAGCCTTGGAGGAGAGCAGTGTGAGGAGTACATTCCCTCCCATCTCAGCTCCTTTGTGTCAAAAACCTTCTACACCAGGAATGGGGTCCTTGGGAAAGATATGGAGTAGAGTCTGCAAAGGTAGAATTACTGGTTGAATGACATTGATCACCAACAACCTTATCTTAAATTGCTATTGCTCAAAAGCTTGTTGTTTTCTATATGTAGAAATGCTTGCATTATACAAAGTAAATCATGGGTATTGCAGGCTTAACGTTTACCCTGTGAACTTTACATCTCTACATGGTTTGTTCATTGTTTGAAGATTTTGCCTTTTTATCTAATAAAGCATCCACAAAGACAATGCAGTGTGTCTGTTCAGAATGTAGCAGTAATCATCAAATTGTCTTCAGGAAATGTTTTGCTCTTTGATATATCAGAGCCATCCATTTCACACCTGCTTCAGTAAATCAAGTTTGTGTTATTGTTTTTACTAGAACAAACCAATCCATGAATAAACTAGGTCTAGGGCTACACAATTACTATACTAGTTCTAAAGAGCTTTAGTGAAATAGGAGTAAAAAAAAAAAAAAAAAGACAAAAAATATGGCTTAAATAGATACTAAATTCAGCAAATATTTGAAATGAAGAGAAATCTAATACCACCTGAATGAGCTCTCGTACTACAGTTTGAAAAACACTGAATTCCATAATCAATTAGACAATAGACATGATAGATGCTGCACTGTAATTATTAATCATTTGAACAAGTGCATTTTAAAGTGCATTTTGTATTAGTTCATTTAAATATAAACCATATGAACCAAGAAATTACACTTCTCTCATTTTTGACAGTTTTTATTGAGGAAGTGAGACTAAGATTAACAGCTTTTTCTATTCTAATTTTCTGATAATAGACATACATATGATATCATCTTGTCTTACACATGTCTTACACATCATCTACTTTGGCTTTTTAATCTAATAAAGCACCACAAAGACAATGCAGTGTGTCTGGTCAGAATGTAGCAGTAATCGTCAAATTGTTATAAATAATAATATTATAATAATATTAAATAATAAATAATAATAATAATATTTTACCCTTTGATATCAGAGCCATCCATTTCACACTTGCTTCAGTAAATTAAGTTTGTGGTGTTGTTTTTACTAGAAAGAGGAAGTTATTTATTGCTACTTTGCATTAAGCATATACCATAATTTAATTTCATTGGATGAGGCATGTTTCACCTTTTTTTCAAGTAGCTCATAGTATTCTGCACAGACCAACAGTAAGCTAGATCCTATAGGAGGCTCACAATAGAATAAAATTATCATTATTTGATCATAATCATAATCAAGGTACAATTGTCAAAGGCTCAACTGCTCCAGAGTGGTGAACAAATAAGCTGCATTACCCAAGTTAATGAAAGACTTTACTGTAATTTTGTTTATCCAGCAGCAGGGGGCAAACCTCTATCAGGAGACAAGTTGCCACATAGAACTGTCATTGAATACAACAAAATTGACAGGTTTCAATAGACTTTCAGCATCATAAAATCTGAGGTCATTATGCCCCATTGTTATCGAGAAGACATATATTATCCATCCATCCATTTTCTTCCACTTATCCGGGTCATTAGTCAAAGCTCATGACCATAGGTGAGGGTAGAAACGTAGATTGACCAGTAAATGGAGACCTTTGCATTTTGGCTCAGCTCCCTCTTCACCACAATGGTCTGATACAGCAACTCCATCACTGCCGATGCTGCACCGATCCACCTGTCAATCAAGACCCTGAGATACTTGAATTCCTCCACTTGAGGCAGGGCCTCTCCACCCACCCGGAGGGGGCAAGCCACTTTTTTCTGGTCTTGGATTTGGAGGAGCTGATCTTCATCCCAGCCACTTCACACTCAGCTACAACCTGCCCCGGTGCATGCTGCAGGTCCCGGTTAGATGGAGCCATTAGGACAACATCATCTGCAAACAGCAGAGATGACAGCCTGTGGTTCCTAAACTGGACACCCTCAGAGTACTGACTGCGCCTAGAAATCCTGACCATACAAACAATGAACAGGGCTGGTAACAAAGGACAGTCCTGGCAGTGTCTTACTGTATTACTGACATATATTAATTAACACTATTGCTCTAGGCCCTTTACAATATTTGCGATTGAGAGCATATACCAATTTTACTTAAAATATCAAAGAGAAACAGGACAACCCTGACTGAAACCAAGATGATGTGGTTTATCACATGGTTGTCACACAGTTCTGGTGAAAACATCAAACAAATATTATTAACTCTTACACTGCTGAGAACTGTACGCACAAATAAGGTAATAACTCTATCAGCCTTATTAATTCTTGATAGACATTGATTGTTTTGGCCTATTTTTCCTAAAATGCCTGACTAAGATGAGTCTCAATTCAAAATGAATCTGTTTCTGAACCCTTTAGGGCACACACAAATGGCTGGACTCTTTGTTAAGCTGAGGCACTGGAGTTTTGGCCTCTACTGTCCTTTAAAGGAAAAGTAATGTTTTTTACAATTTGAGCCTTATTTCGGTAATAAAACAAGTTGTTTTACTCACCCATAGCACTTTGGTGTCATATGGAGCACTTCCGGAGATGTTTTAGATTAGTGTTAGGCTAACGCCGTTAGCCTAGCGCGCCTTATAGCCATAGCTCAGGGCATTCCCCGAGCATGTAATATGCCCCGTGCGGGCTCCAAATAACACAAACTTTACCACTTTTCAAATCATAGAAGCTCGATGTCTTTAGTCTACAATTTCGTTTGGTCAAAAGTGGCCTGTAATCCGAGATTTAGCCATAGTTTTGAGTAGATGAGGACGCCAGTGCGCATGTGCGGAGTGTGCTCTCAGCTCCCGGGACCCAAACATGGAACGCAAAGCTGTAAACTATGGATAAATCTCGGATTACAGGCCACTTTTGACTCAAATGAAATGGTAGACTAAGACATCGAGCTTCTATGATTTGAAAAGTGCTAAAGTTTGTGTTATTTGGAGCCCGCACGGGGCATATTACATGCTCGGGGAATGCCCCGAGCTATGGCTATAAATCGCGCTAGGCTAACGGCGCTAGGCTAACGGCGCTAGGCTAACGGCGCTAGGCTAACGGCGCTAGGCTAACGGCGTTAGCCTAACGGCGTTAGCCTAACGCTAATCTATAACATCTCCGGAAATGCTCCATATGACACCAAAGTGCTATGGGTGAGTAAAACAACTTGTTTTATTACCGAAATAAGGCTCAAATTGTAAAAAACGTTACTTTTCCTTTAAAGGGACAGTGTGTAAGATTTTTACCTGTTAATTACTGAAATTGAAGATACCCATTCAAAAATACATTGTTTTCCTAGCCTTTTCACTTCCATCATGAAATCAAAGTATTCTTTTGGACTTAGATATAGTCACATAAAAGGGGGATCTTCCCCATATAGAGGCAGCCATTTTGAATACGAGAGCCACAGAAGGACATTTGGGCTCATCCTTCGCCTCGGCTCCTGCTAACAGCTGCTTAGCCGCGCTGCGTTTGGGAGTGAAGGACAGAAGGAGAGAAGGGGAAGGGGGGGGGGGAAGGGGGGAGCCTGTGTAAAGAAGCATGCTGCCGGATCACACATCGTAATGGATACAACACGTATTTTGGACTAAATTGTTTTACTGGATTTTATTCGCTGGATCCTTATGGACAGATTGAGACCAAGTTTATGATGAAATACAGAGTTTGACCTGTGCAAAGCCTTCAAAGGTAAGCTAAGTAAGCTAAGTTTTGTGCTTTTCCGTATAAAAGCCCCATGTGCTCGGGGAGTGATTGTTTTGCAGGGAAATGAATTGCATAGTCAAAAAGAGGAGACTGTAAGGTTTCATTTGATGTGTAGATTGTCATGAATCATGATCGGGATTGTGTGTTTTCATGCGAAAAGAAAAAAAAAAAGTGAACGGGGGACCGCGCTTTATGTATACAGCGGTGCGCGGTTCGTGCGCGGGCACGCGCGATCTCGGCGGTACGTCGCGTCCGGGTGACCCTCGAGGTCTGCCATAGCCAAAAGAGGAAGTGGAATAGCTAGTAACCACCTATGCGCCACGAATCCTACACACTGTCCCTTTAACTCTACTCTGTACTCTCATTGTAAGTGGGGACAGAGGAAAGTCAGATATCCAATTCTGCCTAAAATTATTTGAGAGGTAAATATAAGGGGAGGGGGTTCTTTCATGGCTCTGATTGTCAGTAAATCTGTTGCTAGTGTTTTACTTTGACTCTTCTGAGTGTTTCATCAAATTTACAAACTTACACTTGAAATGAAAAAATCCAAACGAAAGCATCTTCTCATTATATCTTCAGTAATTACACAGTTCAGGGCAGGCCTGCAAGAAGACGTGGACTGAACTAAACCAATGTACTACTGCTGCTTTCTGCCTGTCAATCAACTGCAAGGAGAGAATCTGATTGGTCAGTGCTAACACCAGGACCCACTTCTTGCTGTCTGCAGGCCAAGTGAATGAGCAAGCACTTCTGAATGTGTCACCCCCAAAATAACACCAAATCTGACTGAACACTGTAGTTTTCTGATATTATTTTTTCTTATTTATGAAATGTTTGATAGAAATGTAAGTGACATTTCAGTTTCCCATCTCACTCACATGCTTTTATTGTGAAAGCTGAAGTGGGCTTGGACTGTTCTAATGTTCCATGTGTGTTGATGAGCCTTCATACTGGCCTCCATATTCTATGCACTTTAGACCCTCAGTTACAGAAATACAGGAATATAGGAATATACTGTATATGTGATTTATTTCTGAAGTGTGACATATTGTAGCAAACATTCTAGGCTTTGTGTCTACATTAGTGCGCAAAAGTTAAAAATGTCATGGTGACAAGATATACAGCAACACATTTTCACACAATACTTTTTAGGGAAGTGTGTAGTTCCTGATTCTCACCCCCCTCGCTCCATCCTTTTATCAAACCCTGACCGCTCTGCAACTCCATTCTTGAGCCTGGCCCCCACCTCCAAACAGGTCATCTGTGTACGTCAGCCTGACAGTCTCCTGCTGCTTCTGCTTATCCACAGCCCATTCCTTTCTCCTTTCCCTCTCTGAGAAGAGAAGACGGGGATTTGCCTCATGCAGGGGCCCTGTTTAATGTGAAGCGCATGAGGAGGCAGCAAAGAAAAGCCAGAGGTGTTTGGGTTGAGTTGCGGTGGAGAGATGGTGGAGCCCACTAGAGAAGCAGCAGGCTTGTTTGGGGGAAGCCCTCACAGCCGAAAGAGGGATTAGTCTGGAGCAGGTTCCCATGAAACTGAGAGGGCAACTGGAGAGAACTTTTACAGGTCACACAAACTAAAGATGACAAAATGACACTTTTCATAACTGCACAAACAGGCTTTAGAATATGGGACAGGACAACTAATGGAACTATGGTAAGTGTAGTACAGATGAAAGCTTTTTAATAAGCAATCTGTTTGTTATTTGTCAAAATGAAAGAGTGATTATTGAATGATAAAGATGCACTATGTAACTTTTCAGCAGGAGGGCCCATTCCCTGCTTATTCCCATGGAGATGTTTTTATTTGTCTGAAATGTTCCACAGTATAACAATAAGCATATAAATCTCAAGCAGTGACGTTATTGGGCCTACAGATCAGCTCTGTGGAAAGACGACCCCTCTGTTTTCAGGTATTTTTGAAAAATGAAAACACTTAGTTGAATAATGCAAGCTAGATCAATCTAATGGCATATTGGGCATTCTTTTAAACTTAGATCAAGTTTAAAGTCAGTTAGTTAAACACGTAGTTGCTGCACATTTGTAGAATTGCTGCCATCTGCTGGTGATGTGTGGCAAAAAAAAAAAGCTGACGTGACATTCGTTTAACAAAACACACACACAAATAGAATATAGAATATATGGTAATGAAACATATAAAATCTTAATATAGGGGTTGGTTTGAAATAACCTCTACTAATATTAAAATATAGCTTCCATCTTCCTTCTAAAGCAGGGTGGGCAAATATATTTTTTACATGGGGCCACATGAGAAACAGAAAAAATTGTGGAGTGCCAGGCCAAAATACTTAACTCAGTTTTGCATAATATTAATTGTATTTGTGTAGAATACCTCAGTCGTCTAGGTGGAATCCACGGCGAAAGGAGAAATTCAATTTGTCAACTGGACAAAAGTCCAAAGAGAAATTCAAATAGAATTTCTCCTTTTGCCATTAATTGTATTTCTTTATAAAAAGCAGCAAATAGCATTGTTTGACTAGCTGGAAAGACTGGTAAGAGTATATGTTGTGACTAAGCAATGAAAAAGTGAGGTTGCCTTACAAATCAAATCTAAAATTAAGTAAGGCACCTTTAATTTTACCTCCTACATGGACTAAAGTAAATTTAATTTGCTTATTTTGTAATTCCAAATCAGCTTAAACGTGCTGGTCAGATTCAAGCAAAGGGCCGTATGTGGCCCGGGAGCTGTACAATGCCCAGGCCTGTTCTAAAGGCTAGTTTAAATTAACTGTTACAATCTCCAACCATCTGAACAATACCTAGAGCAATCTTTACTGCAATAAATGATAACAGATACGTAACGGTATCGTCGGTTTAGATCATTTTCCATCAGGACCAATAATTATAGCCTATTAATATTACTGCCCCCCAGGATGACATCACGTTAAAGCAGCTGCCATGGCGACCACCCCTAACGCAGCTAGTGCATAGGGCCATTTGCAGAGAGTGTCCACTGAAACCTGGGAAACTCTTTGATGTAGAACTACCCCAGTGCGGCCTGAACAACTGTGTACTGTCAACGCTTCCCTGTACACGCAAGGGGAGCTCAACTTAGCCTTGTGGCAAACATAGCACAGATTACCATGCCATCAATGCTGCGACCAAACATCTCGCGCAGCATTAGCCCATGTTAAGTCAAGGGTGTATACTAGGGCCAGCTGTCAAGTGGAGGGAATTCCTGGTGCTCCGCTCAAGGTCGCTCCCACCATTCAGACCTATGGGGCCTGGTCGCGGCTCCCAGGCTAAGTGTTAACGTGGTATCGCTAACAGTTTAACTTGGACGTCCTGGCATGTTTAAAAGAGGGTCTTAACTGGTGCGTTACATTCACACAGCGGAGATGCAGCGCGGGACGTGCACCTGTCTCACAACGCAGCAGGAATCATAAAGAGGACGTAAAGATGGCAACCGTTGGGACCAAGAGAAAATCCCAGTGCACTAAATTATACTGTGGAGGTGTAGGATAACATCTGCTACCATACTCTGACAATAAACATGCGGTTAATGTAAGCCTTTAAAATGGTGCTGTGCTTTAAAAAAACAGTGTCAAGAAATATTTGTTAAAGGGGAGTATTATGCAAAATCAACTCAGGAGCTTCTATCACATCGGTCCCTTGTCAAAACCATGTCTGAAGTGCTTTTATATGTCATCCACGCATGTTTGAGTATTTTAGCGATCTCTCCCAGGCACTATGCAAACCCTCCTTATGGTTAGCTGTAAGATTTGTCCAGTGCTCAGCTCAGAAGCCTACGCCATCCATGCTCCCACACGATAATTCTCCATAAATGTACAAAAGCATGATACAAAACAATACATTACAGCTTTACAAAACGGATGCGATTAGCAGTAGTTTCATTAGTGGAATGCACGGTTATTGTAATGTGATAGCACTGTGAAGGAGGGATTTTTGACACCGACTGCTGAAAGTGAAACTTATTAAACATGTTACTACATTGTTTTCAGTCATCTAAATATTTTATAAAATATAAGACATAAAATAGCCCCTCTTTAACAATAGTACAACCATCAGAACCAACAGTGGTAGGAAGGGTTTCAAATATCGTCTTTTGGATAATGTTTTTAAGTCAAGGTGTCTCGGCTGGCATCCGGAGACGATTTTGAACGTACTGGTCTGACTAGCTGTAATTATACGGTTTTCCAGCCTTGAGGAAGAGTTATACCTCGAAACTTGCCTTAGACGTGTTAACTTGCAAGTTAAATTATGTTTCACATTATGCTCATTACTGCGTTACATTATACCTATATTTACATCTGTTTAATTTGTAGGCCGAGGAGGCCAATTGCCGTGCTGCTCCGTTAGGTAAGGAAAAAGTGTCCTCTGCATTTGACCCATCCTTCAATGACCCAAACCTTAAACTAAATTTCCTTAGGATCATCTGTTGAATTATGGTTAAAGGTGCGCTGTGCAACTTTTCAGGGAGAAGGTTTGTCACCTGCTTCTCTCCATGGAGTTATTACCTGGAATACTCCAAAGTGTGTATCACTATGGAGACTGCAGTAGACATTACAGGGCTTGATTACATGTCTGATCTGTGGAGAGGTGAGCTCACTCACAGTATGAATGCATGTTTTAGGTCAATACTAACCTGTGTTATTGAGTAAACGCAAGATGGATACGTTTAATACTATACTGGGACATTCCAGACAAAACGCTAACATCTCCATGGAGACAGGTGACAGATCCTCCACATGAAACGGCTGAGTGGCTAGCACTCACGCCTCACAGCAAGAAGGTTCCGGGTTCAATCCCTGGGTTGTCCGGGCCTTTCTGTGTGGAGTTTGCATGTTCTTCCCGTGTCTGGGTGGGTTTCACTCCGCACTCCGGGTTCCGCCATGAACACAAAAACATGCTCTATAAGTAAAATCGTCCAGCTGACCAAAGTCTAGCAATAAGATCATGGAGATGGGTCCCCAGGCACCTGAAAGATGAGCTGCCCACTGCTCCTGAAAGGATGGGTTAAATGCAGAGAAATAATTTACCTACAGGGATAAATAAAGGATAATTAAAAAAAAAAAAAAGTTACATAGTGCACCTTAAAACTGACACTCCAAAAACCACCTAGACACAATGGTAAACATGCAAACTCCACGCATACATTCTCACCTGATCCGGGAATCAAACCCAGGACCTTTTTGCTGTGAGGCGAGAGTGCACATTGCAGCTTGCATATGGAGATATTGGCTGCGAAAGGCACTTAGCTGGTTTTATAAACATGACCAGAGGCTATTTATATGACAGGAAAGACAAAAAGCAGCAATGATGTTGGAAACACAGTCTTCCTGATTGAATTTACACTTCATCTTTAGAGCATACATATATTCCGGTGATTCATGCATTTGTCCTCCTTTCTCTGTCAGTGTTCCGAGTCTGTACTCCCTGCTTATTGCCCCCTCCCTTCCCTTTAATCCAGTGGCGGGATTTTCACTCGACAACTGATCAAAGCCATGTCGCGCGATGCCAGGTGCGCCTCCGACTTCAACTGTTGACAACCACCTCGCAATTCTTTCCCCCTTCCCCATGTCTGTTCCTCCAAAAACCTACACAAAAGCCGGACTCACCGCTGCTCCTGTTTGAGTTTCTGTCTCTCTCACTCTCCTCCTCCTGTTATTATTTTTAACACTTTTTTCAGAAGAAGTAGAGATGTTATTCTTCTAAGGCCTTCTTTCTCTTTTGACGGCGTTGTGTGCGTTGTACCTCGGTTCCCACTCCCCCCTCGGCGCGCGGTGTGGCGGCCATTTTTGAGGAGTTCTGTGACAGTAAATTACCGCGCTCTTGAGACAGTGGGCCAGCGGGAGACGAAGGAACAGAGAGACGATGCACGGCAGGTTTTAGACTTTATTAAGGCTCTTGTCACCGGCGATGGGCACAACAACTCAGCACGGTGCAATGGTGGGTTTGTTTGTGTGTGTGTGGCAAAAAGGGAAAGATTTCTACAACCTATAGGAGGTCCAGCATTGAAGTGAGATCCGAACTTTAATAGGTTTCTCATGTCTGAAAGGCCGCTGGTACTTGTTTAGAGAATGTCCTGGCGATATACCATCATATACCTGGACGACACAAGATATGTCTTCAAGAACTAAACACTACAGACTTCAAGGTGAAAGTAGTGGATGCTTTTATGAATAAACTTTGATAATAAAAGGTGAGGTTTAATGTTTGGGATGTTTTAAGTTTTAAAAAATGTAATAGAATTCAGTCTCACCATATACAAATTCTCCAAGTTTAGCATCTTCTCTATCCACCTTATTCCTGACGTTGCTATGGGTGACTCCATCGTCTTTGGGGTTGTATTATTTTGCAGATCTCCACAGTAAATAAGTTATTTCTAGACCACAAAGCTGTTTTAAAGCCTCCCAGAGAATCGGTGCAGTGTTGACTTGTTGGTGCACATACACATTAACATTTTATACAAATGAACCTACCTTATTTCATATTTTAGTGGCAAAACTGTTCCCAAATTCTCCACACAAAATGCCACCACAAAGAAAAGTCGCATTTATGGCAAAAGTGGGCGGGGCAAAATAAAGGTCCACAGAGGAAAACAATAAAATGATATTCCGTTATCTATTCTTTTGCCCTTCTGATCGTGCGAACGGACCGTACCGTGGACAACAGAACAAGTTTGTCCCATAGCGGAAAGACCGACGATGCGTTATCTACCACATTCACTGAACCAGTCTACACCGAACACGGAAAAAGTGTTCTAATGGGCGGTTCCTTCTCACAAGCGATGTCGTGTGAAGTCACATTCCCATTCCCAGCAGAGGCCTTTTGCTGTAGTGACTGTAATGTTGTATTAGGTTTAAACTGTGTGTCATTATAAATCATTTACCAGAATAAAACATGCAAATTCTGTTCAATGAAGTTCATTCTTAAAGGTGCACAATGGAACTTTTCTGACAAGGTTGTGGAATGTACTTGACTCCATGGATATTATTGTTTTTTGCTGAACTGGTCGACAGCATGGCATTAAATGGCACCCAAACATGCGCCATAGGTAAAATCCTCCAGCTTAGGGCCTGGCCAAGACTAAATAACAAAATTATTATTATATTAATATAGAAACAACTTCTCTTGTGCGAGATCAATAAAGGTCAATCTTCTAATCCTTAACCACTAACCGTAAGGCGCTTTGTCCTACAATTTTGTATGAAAAGCACTTTATAAATATTGTTTGATTGGTTGATTGATTGAAATATATTCATCTGTGTCACTGCGGAACATTCTAGGTAAAGCAAAAATATCTTCATGGAGACAAGAAGTTCCCATAGTTCCCGGTACTCCGTCTTGCAGTGGCAACAAGTTTCTAGTTAAAGCCTCTGAAATGTCATATTCAGCCCTTTGAAAGTATTGAGCATTTAAAGTCATAGTTTAAATCATCAAATGAAAGCAGAAGCTAAACCTAAACATCGATCATCAAAGTCTGTGCAGTCTCCACACTGTTTGCCCTTTAACCTCATTTATGAAAAAATGTAAATAGACATGAATATAAGAGCCTTCCTCACAGCATTTCCAATGTTCTGTTTGTGTGACAGGTGGCAAAGCTAGTCCCTGTCAGTCGGATGCCAGCTGTCCAGGGCCCCCTCCCGAAAACATCCATCACCCACACCCCTGGACCCTCTCTCTGTCCCTGTCCACCCGCACCCACTCATTACTCATGTCTTAACTGCCCTCTGTCAAATCACCACGGCAGTCTCCAGCTGTAGAAATACTGGAAAGTAACTATAAGACATACTTGCAACTCAGTGTAAAAATATCCAGAGTACTTTGATAGGACCATGTACTGGAATGCACTACAATATACATTTTAATGCAGGTATTACTTAATGTGTAACTAAAAAAACAAGTGCTCTCACCATGAGTGTCTCTAACAAACATTACTGTAACAATAGTACGACAGACTTGGTACTAGGAACACACCTTTTTCAGGGACAGTGAACAGTTCTGTAAATATACTAGCCAATATTAGCGATGTTTATAAAGTCATTCTAAAATTAGAAAGTACTGCTTTAAGAAAAAATGTAGTAACATGAGAAAGATACAGTAGCTTATACGTCCCTGGAACTAGTATAATAATACATGTTCAGGATTGTGGTTTTGGTCCTGCATGGGTTTTCAGATAGAGGTAAGGACACTTACTTTGAAATTGGTCTTCTGCGTTTGACCCGTCCTTCAATGCTTCTTTAGGGTAACCTGTTAGGAGCAGTGGGATATTGCATATAGTAGAATCAACCCAAGACCCAGAGACCCAACCAAGAAGCACTTTCTCGACCTTTCAGAAAACGGCTTAAGACAAGGTGCAAAACTGTCTCCCTGAATGAGCCTGGGGTTATGAGTAGTTTCCAGTGACGCCCGCCTCATTCAGGGTCAAAAACACAAAGTATAGTTGAAGGAATCCTGTTGTTCTTGGGAGCTGTGGCCTGTTTTTCCCCCTTTGAAGAAGTGGTTAAGAGCGCAAATCTGACAGGAAATTACCCGACTAAAAGAATATAACTCCAACACAGCGAGCCGTAGCAACGCTGATGATCACATTAAAGAAAATCAAGCAAAAAATATTCCACCAATTCCTTTCAAGTTGATATGAAAATGGATTGTTGCAAAAAAGAAAAAAGGGGTCCAAAGCAGTCTCTTTTGGCTGTTAAATTGGATGTGCATATGACAAATTTCAAAGGCTGTCAAAATAAAAAAGGGGGGAGAAGAAGAAAGGACAGGAAAAAAATACATTTACATCATAAATGCACAGGTTCCCTTTCAATAGGCCTCTTCAAAACTGTGTCAGGCTTTTAATGGTAGGGAAGTTCAAAGTGGCACTAGACTCCCACTGCTCACAGAGAGGAGCAGCTTGTGTCTGTGTGTGTGCGTCCATATGCGGTCACACAGCTAACGCTCCCTCTGTACTGTCTGTGGCAGGTCTTCAAACCCCAAACTATCTCACCATAAATGATATACTTAACCGCAGCTTCTGTTTTTGTAAGAATGTGTCAATATATAAATGCGTTTTTCACAGAGTAGACATTTCTTTGAAGATGTCCTTTAGCAAAAGTTTGGGATAAGCGGTCCGTTCAGTTGAAGAAAATGTAAACACAAATTACACGCGTATGGTAAAATCCGGCAGCAATGGTAGTGCCGACCGAGGCAAGCTCAAGATCTGATGGGCCCTCACTGCTCCTGACGTCCCAGTGAAGTTGTCTCAGTGACACTGAAGGATGGGTCAAATGTAGAGGACAAACTTCCCTACGGGACTTTAAAGAACAAAAGAGTGGACAGAGTACTAGTAGGCTATTTGAAAGTTACTTAGATATAAGAAAATCTAACTATTGCAGCTTTAGATCTACCTGATAACCATACTTTTTTTTAATTTATTTTTTTTATCAGAGGACCTACTGATTCCAAGACGATAAAGTTTTATCTAAAGAATGTGTGCAGTAACTCTTTTGCCAATAAAGTATTCACTGATGGATACAGTAGCTCATGCACAAAAGTTAGCTAATAAAGCTCTGGAAAAAAAAAAATTAAGAGACCACTGGAAAATTATCAGCTTTTCTGATTTTACTACTTATAATAATACGTATAGTATTGAGCAAAAGGAACATTTTTGTTTGAGTCTATACACTACTGACAACATTTCCCCCAAATTCCGAATAAAAATATGATTGTTTAGAGCGTTTATTTGCAGAAAATGACAAATGGTCAAAATAACAAAAAAGATACATGTTTTCAGAGAAGAAACAAGATCAAATTCATTTTAAGACAACATAATACTAATGTTTACACTTAAGAAGAGTTCAGAAATCAATATTTGGTGCAATAGCCCTTATTTTTAATCACAGCTTTCATGCATCTTGGCATGCTCTCCACAAGTCTTTCACATTGTTCTTGGGTGACTTTATTCAACTCCTGGTGCAAGAACTGAAGTTCTTGAACTCAGAACTCAGCTTTGTGTTTGTGTTGGAATTCAACCGACGCTGGAATGGAATGGCTGTAATACATGTAGAGATGCTGATTTCAGAAAAAAATGCAGTGGTCTCTTTTTTTTGTTTTTTTTCCCAGAGCTGTAGAACCACCTGATAACAGTACATTTTTCTAATCAGAGGACCTACTGATTCCAAGACAATAAAGTTTTATCTAAAGGATGTGTGCAGTAACTGTTTTGCTGATACATTATTCACTGATGGATAGCTCATGCACAGAAGTTAGCTACAATTATAATATGTTAACTTAACTTAACCATACCATATCATTTGTCAATACATAATAAAGTTGGTCCACTGGTAAGTTACAAAGTGAGCGTATGGTACTTGAGGTATCTGTACTTTACGTATTAAGATCCTGCCTAGTTTTGAGTTCAAATCAAAAATAAATTCATCTAAACAAAAAAGATTAAATCAGTTCAGTCAGTTGTGACCAAATCTGCGTCAACATTAATAATTACATTTGACATTTTAATTCTAAAAATCTGTGTCAAATTCATTTACTTTGTTACACTTAAAATATATTTTTTTAAATGAACACTACAGTACAGTGTGATTCTGTGATTTGTATTAGGTGAATTCTTCCTTCAGGTATGTCCAGTCCTATTTCCAATTGTTTGTGCTCCTTATCCCAGTATCAGTCAGAACCAGTCGCCCATGGCCCGAGGTAATTCTCTCATCAAAGACCCAAATCTCCCTCTCCCCCCTTCCTCCTCATATTTGTGCGTCTCTTTTTTGCGGTGGCACTTCCAGCGGCTCCAATGTTTAAACTTCATATATCAGCCTCATTACAGCACCTCAAAGCTTTCCATCGATTCTAAAGGCGTTCATTTGAATTTTTAATCACACGTATGAACCAGTGCTGCGCTCAGCAACTATCCCACCACACTGCATCCATAGCTCTGCTGCTGCAGCTCTTTCAAAGTGCTTTTCCCCACAAGTTTTCAAGTTTGAACCAAACATCTTAATAATATTACTCTACTGACTTTAAGATCAGAGCAATAGACTGTTCATTCAAGATATTATACACAATGAATATTCAGATGCACTGAGTGAGTTTGTCAAATTTACAGTCCCAGTAGTTTATGCAGTGTTGAGGAAAAAGTGTTTCGTGATCACCCTTAAGACCTCTGCTTCAATCCCTTCATCATATGGGCTTTCTCAGTGGAGATACAGGTTTTTCCAGTGTCTGGGACGGGACAATTTGGGGAGAGTTACTTGAAGCTCAATATGACCACCCACACTCCAGTTCCAGAAAATTTCTCATTAATTTTTTCCCATAGATTTTCTAATAATAAATAAATAAATAAATAAATACATAAATAAATAAATAAATAAATAAATAAATAAATAAATAAATACATAAATAAATAAATAAATAATAAAATAAAATTAAATAAAATTAAATAAAATTAAATAAAATTAAATAAAAATAAATAAATGCATTTTGAACGGGCTAATCAGTTATGTGGTAACTAAAGACCCATCAAATCTGTTTTTTCAACTTAGAAATTTTTTGAAAAGTCTATGGGAAAAATGAATGGAAGATTTACTTATAGAACTGGAGCAGACAATCACTGTTGAGCTCCATAGCACTTAACATTTCATGACTATCTCCTAAATCAGGCATGGGCAAACTACGGCCCGGGGGCCATATGCGGCCCGTTAAGCCTTTTAATCCGGCCCGCCGAACTTGAAGAAATTATATTAATAAACCTTGTTAATGTTTTAACTTCCCTACAGTTCTGGTGTTTTCCAAAAGCTGCGCACTAGATACATCGACCTTTGTTGAGGCGTTTGTGCTTTACGCTCTGACCCCTCAGCCTCCTGTAAAGATGAGCGGAGCTAAGAAAAGAAAAGTGGACAGAGAATGTTGAGTGTTTAATAAGGAGTGGACGAGTAAATATTGAATACTCACTGAATACTTCTCAGCTGCTGTATGCCTGATACGCCAAGAGACTGTAGCGGTTTTTAAACAATATAATATCAGCCGTCACTTTGCCACAAAACAGTCAACGAAAGAACAGAACCTGAAGGAGAACAGAACTTTCAGTGCTTTAAAATAGTAACTGTTAGTAGTAAAAAAAAAAAGCTGTATTTTATTACATTTTCTGTGTTTTAAGAGTCATTTCAGTAAACAGCTAAATACCGTGGAACTTGAAAGATGGACCTTTTGTTGTAATGCTTTTGTTCATTTTTAATTGAAATAAAGCACAGGTTTTCTACATATCCCATGTTATTTTTTGCTCTTATGAGGTGCATTACCAAAACACTAAATCCAGCTGCTCCTTCTGTCAAATTTTAGAACCCTTTTTGGCCCACGAGTCAAAAAGTTTGCCCACCCCTGTCCTAAATGGTCTAAAGTCCTCAAAATGGCACCCATGTGGCTTGGTCAGGACTACCTTAACTGGAGGTTTTACCTTTGTATGTTTTGGGATGTTGGGGGAAACCCATGCCCAGAGAACAATCACCCAGACATGAGGAGAAACACACAAACTCTGTACAGAAAGGCCAGTGCAGCCCAGGAGTCTAAGCTGGGACCTACTTGCTGTGAGATGAGAGTGCTACCCACTCACCAACCATGCTGCTCCCAACCTATGACGTGCACAATAGTGTAGTAATAATGCTACATTTGGGTTTGCGTGTGTCTGGTGTGTTTAGAAGAAAGGTCCTCTGGTGTGGCACTGCTCTAGACAGACCTCTTACACTTAAGCTTTAAAGGGATAGTGCGGTTTTTTTTATGTGAATCTGTATGGGTTCCCCTCTAACAGTGTCGTGCATTAACACTGGCTTACCACTGACAGTCTCATCTGGGCCCAGTTCTGCTTCAGTTCTGTAGCTCAGGAACGTAGGTCCAGTAAGTTAGCGGGGACATTACATGCGGATGTAAGCGGACATCCGCTTGTAAGTGGATGTTTACAAGTGAACAGGCTAATAATACTATTAGGCGTGCAGTGATACGAATCGACAGAAAATAGCACCAAGCGAATTAGGCTGCTGAATTTTTTTGTTTGTGACGCAAATATATCACATTTTGGACAAATGTTGTTTTGAGAAGAAAAACAAGCTTTATTAAATGTCCCCGCTAACTTACCGGACCTACATTCCTAAGATACAGAACCGTAGCAGGGTAACTGTAGCGTAACTGGGCCCAGACGAGACTGTCAGTGGTAAGCCAGTGTTAATGCACGACACTGTTAGAGGGGAACCCATACAGATTCACATTTTTTTTAAAAAAAGCACTATCCCTTTAAAGTATAACTTTATTATAACTTTTTGCTTCTTGGCTTAAAGTATAAGCCAAAAAACAACTAGTTGACTGTGATTTTTCAAAAGTGACAACACATTTTAAAGCTTTGTGTCCAGTCATTCAATAGGAAATATGTCTAATCCAAATACTTGTATCATAATAAGATTCATCTCTCAATACTGAAGATTCTTGTTTGAACACTAGGCAATTACTTAACAAATTTTCCAAAAACTCAGCAAAATGAAAAGCAAATCTGTTTTTCATGTGCCTTTAATTTAATCTTATTTGATCATTTGTTTGAACCACACCCAGACTTTGCAGAAACAGTATTAGTCATGTTGTGTATCTCTGAAATGATAGCTTCACACATTGGCTTCCATACTAACATGAGGCAGCATCAGACCCACAAAAACAACACAACACAAAAACATGAACATTTGACGCTAAGTAAAAACCGTCTCTGATCCCATCTTCCATCTTCGCTCCGAACATTACAGTATAATCACAGCTCCAGCATCCCAACAAAGGGCTTCCCTGAGTGGACTGGCAGGCCTCTCCAGCTGGGCTTGACATGACATGAAAGAGGGGCGTGGAGGGGTGCGAGCGCGGGGCCCATGCTGTTCACAGCAGCAGGTGCAGGGAAGGCAGGGGCGGCAGGGGGGATATGGTCAGGGTGTGAGGGGGGAGAGAGAGAATCAAACTCCTGTAAGCCAATGAGAGGAGGCGCGGCATGGGGCGCTACACATGCAATTTCTGCTTGATTTCGCACTAACACAGGCTTTTTATTATGATCCATTGAAGTCAGAGCGGCCGTGGTGTTAAGGCTTATGGAAAACCGTGAGGACAAGGTGGTAGGTGAGAATGAATGGAGCTTTCTGAGGCCTTATCCAGACTCAAAACTGTTCTGTTTAGCTGTCCATATAACTGAAAGGTTTTTATTCTGCACTCTTCTGTTAAAGATCCTATCTTACGCAAAACTGTTCGAATGTCCTCAAAAACATACCTGGACTTGTGGTTTGTTTCACTCACACATGTTTGAGTAACCCTTTATTATTAGTCTACATCTTCAAAGATCAAAATGTTCCACCTTGTGATGTCAGAAAGCGATCCTTTTACCTGTTCAGTAAAGATTCCAGGGCTGAAATTATCCAAATGATTCTAGTGAACAGTGTCTTCCATTTGAGAGAAGAACTCCGAAATACGTAGGATATGTGTGTTAAAAATATGTGATTGAAACAAAGCACAACTGTGATTTTAATGTTCGTCTTATTCTGTAAAGCACTTTGAATTACTTTGGGAAATACAAAGGCCTTTCCGTGTGTGTTCTGTGTGGAGTTTGCATGCATGGTCTGGGTTCGATCCCCGGGTCGCCTGGGCCTTTCTATGTGGAGTTTGCATGTTCTCCCCGTGTCTGGGTGGGTTTCCTCCAGGCACTCCGGTTTCCCCCACCAACCCAAAACATGCACTATAGGTAAAACCCTCCAGCTTAGGTCCTGACCAAACCGAAGCAAGAAGATCATGGAGATGGTCCCCCGGCGCAGTAATGTGCTGCCCACTGCTCCTAATAACAGGAGTTAAATGCAGAACTGGAATTTCCCCACTGTGGGACTAATAAAGGCATAGCTTTCTTTCTTTTCTTACAAATACACTTGACTTGCTTTGGCTAGATGGAGAAGCAGAGTGATGTGCAGGAAGTCACTACTATTAACCAATGTCATACAACAAAGTGTTGGTGTTTTCTTTTCAAAAAAGTATTTGATTTTGGTGTGTCTCCATTTCATAATTTGCATTCAATAATTGTCAAAAAATGTCTTTATTTACTATTTTAACAAAAGTGTAAACATCAAGCCAAAACAATAAAGAAAGAACTGAAGAAAGGAATCTCCACTGGTTTTAAATGATTGTGGCAGCATATCCCAATCTCAGCGAAAGCTGAGGAGAACTCACATTAAAGGGATAGTGCGTTTAAAAAAAAAAGTTAATCTGTATGGGTTTCCTTCTAAAAGTTACGTGTGTTGACACCGGCTTACCTCTGACACTCTCAGCTGATCCCGGTTCGGCTCGCTTTCTGGAGCCTACGTAATTAGGTCCGGTAACTTCCCTGGAACATGAAATAAAGCTTGTTTTACTCAAAACAAAACATTTGTCCGAAAGGTGATATATTTGCGCAGACATGGGGACTTGAGACTTAGTGACTTGGACTCGAGTCGACTCAAGTTGCTGTTTTTATGACTTGTGACTTGACTCGACAAAAAATGAAATACTTGAGACTTGACTCGGAAGTCTAGGACTCGGGACTTGACTTGACTTGAGACACGATGACTTGAATGACTTGCGTGTTCACATAATGTTTTCGTGCTCATTCAACGGCACTGCCATGTCCTGGGACGCAATGCGTGCACCACGTGCACCACCACCGGCACGAGGCCGCGCGTTCAATTCAATTAATGCGCGCTCAGATGCACGCCCCGAAACGTAAATACACTTTATCAACACACACGGTGGCCAGAGGTGGCTCGCGGTGGGAGAGGTCCACGAGGTAGGACAACTTTGTATTTTGCAATTGTTCTACATGTTTTAGGGCTGTAAATGCCTCACCACACACATTCTATGCTTTTCTCAGACTGGAGTTGGGCTTTTCTTGCATTTCTCTCTTGTTTGAACACTCGAACTTTCATAGATTTTCAACGGAATGTGTTGATAGTGAAGCGTGGGGGGAGACACGGCTCAATATAGCGCCGAACGCGCGAGGGGAGCGGAGACACAGGATTACTATCAACAACACATCATCAGTAGGGTAAAACTCACCTGTCTCACGACGGTCTAAACCCAGCTCACGTTCCCTATTAGTGAGTGAACAATCCAACGCTTGGTGAATTCCTCCCCCTCTGGGCTGCGTCCACGCCGGCCGAGCACGCGCGGGCAAGCGCAGGAGCCGCACGGGGTGATTTAATCCTGGTCTAGTCCCGGTTTGGTCCGGGTCTGGACCTGGTCCGGTCCTGGTTTAGTCCAGTTCCAGTCCAGGTTTAGACCTGGTCTAGACCTGGCTTAGTTCTGGTCTAGACCTGGTTTATTCCACTTTTATTCCTGGTCTAGTCTCATGGCCAATCACAATGTTACACTATAAAAAAAATGTTACACTATAAAAAAAAAACAAAAACAAACGAAGCATCGGAACGAATCAGGCCTTTTCCATTGAAATAGCTACTCAACTTACGAAAAATTCACGTTACAAAACCACTTCTGGAACGAATTAATTTCGTAAGGTGAGGTACCACTGTATATTTTTGACTCAGTGTTATGTATACCATAGGTTATATTCTTAAAGACCCTAACACTAAAATTCAGGTGAAAAACGCTGCTTATCAATTAATCGTAAGTCGATCGATAAGGTCAATCAACTATAGATTAATGAATTGTGTGTGTGTGTGTGTGTGAGAGAGAGAGATTGTGTGTGTGTGTGTGTGTGTGAGAGAGAGGAGAAATGTAACAAAGTTTAATATTAATAAGCTATTTGTTTTAGCTATTATTTGTTTCCTCACAAAAAGAGAATGACTTATGGATATACTGTGTGAGTGTGAGTGACAGAAAGCGTGAGAGAGAAATGTGCAAAGAAAAGAGCAAAGAAATGTGACAGTTTAATTTACTGTAAGTTAGTATTTGTTTTAGCTGTTATTGTTACTTTGTAAAAGGATAGCTACTTGTGGATATTCTGTGTGTGTGTGTGTGTGTGTGTGTGTGCGTGTGTGTCTGTGTGTGTGTGTGTGTGTTAGAAAGTGTGTGTGGGACAGAGTGAGTTAGGGCCTGTAACAAAGTTTAATACAAGTTTGTTTTAGCTGTTACTGGTTTCAACTCAATGCTGAAACAATGTTGAAAACATGTGAAACAGTTTGGTTTTCGATGTACAGATCACTTTTGCCAATAAATAACCAATAATTACATAATCACTATTTGTTTGAGTCTATGATGTATTTTACTGAACATGAGTATTTACAATACAGGGGGTCCTCGGGTTACGACGTTGATCCGTTCTTAAGACGCGTCGTAACCCGAATTTCGTCGTAAGTCGGATTTTGACTTTGATCTTCCAACCAAAGCACCAATAACCCTTCCATCTCAATAATTAGACCACTACGCTGCTTGGTTATCACTGTCGCTTTCATAGGAGCAGATCAGAGCCCACATCAGGTACTTTTGCCCACATTGGGCACGCACACAAGGCCGTCTTCTTCTCCCTACAACCACAACAAAGCGTATCCTTCCGCCGCGCGCCATTCGCGTTTGTTTACATCGCTTACCACGCTAAACCGCGTAAGATGAAATGACGCGTAATATATATACCGGTATATATATTTTTAATGGGGGCGCGTTCGTAACCACGAAACGTCGTAAACCGAGACCGTCGTAACCCGAGGAGCCCCTGTACAAATATTTTATAACAGGCTGGGCACATTAGCCAGTGATGATTACTTACACTTTCTTATATATTGCCTTTCACTTTATTAAGATCAGATTCTGCAGCTAAAATTACAACAATACGCCAAAGGTGACTTGACTTGGACTTGACTTGACCTATTACAAGACTTAACTTGACTTGACTTGACATAGCCTGTGACTTGACTTGACTTGACTTGCCCAAGAAAAAAATACTTGGGACTTACTTGTGACTTGAAGGTGAAGACTTGAGACTTACTTGAGACTTGCACATGTGTGACTTGGTCCCATGTCTGTATTTGCGTCCCAAACAGTTGCCCACGAAAAATCCAGCAGCGTATTTTCACATTCGCATATCTCGTCTCGAGTCGTATCACTGCACTCCCGTTAGCTGCCTGTTGCCTGTTCACTCGTAAACTTTCCCATACGGCGCCCCGCATCTGTCGTTCACTTCCGCTAAAGGTTAACAGGCTAACAATAAGTAATATGCGCGCAGTGATACGAATCGAGACGAGCTATGCGCAGGGCTGAAATTTAGTTATGCAATTCAAGCGCGCTCCTCGGGAAAAAAAATTCACTCGCACCCTTCCTCCTCGGAAATTACGCAGTCTCACGCACGACCCCGCTCAAAACTTGAGAGCCCTGCTATGCGTATGCGAAAATGCGCTGCTGGATGTTTCGTGGACAACTGTTTCGGACGCAAATATATCACCTTTTGGACAAATGTTTTGTTTTGAGAAGAAAAACAAGCTTTATTTCATGTTCCAGGGAAGTTACAGGACCTAATTATGAGCCGAACCGGGATCAGCTGAGACTGTCAGAGGTAAGCCGGTGTCAACACACGTAACTTTTAGAAGGAAACCCTTACAGATTAACATAAAACCCGCAATATCCCTTTAACACAGGAAGAGGTTCACTAAATTTGAACTGGCAGCCTGGAAATTGACCCTACAACCTCCTAACCACAGTTGATTATATGCTAATGCTATTCTTCATTTTGAGCACAGAGTAAAAACCAGACAACTTAATATTAAAACTAAAAATACAATTGTTCCACACCGCATGTAACCAAGGGCAACCTCTTTTATTGGTTTTGGCATTTCATCCTTTCGTAAAGCAGGATCACTCACTGTTGCTAACATTGCTGACTTCTCCCCAGAGCTACCGCGCAACCTTACAAAGATTTTTTAAAAATTCAAAACCCCCAAAAGAATAAAGCAGCTGAAGTCGGAGGAATATATCCAAAATTATAGCACAGATCAGAGTTGGGGAGATGCATCCATCTTGAAGACTGGGCGTTGACAGACAGGAAGTGAACAGGAGAGGGGGTAGCTCAAGATCTCAGGCTTTGATGAGACATAACAATATCCCAATCCCCCCTCCGCCGCTTATTTAAGTTACTGAGGACTCTAAAAAAAAAGGCAAGTTCTTACAAAGTCGCTCTGAAGCTGTGTGCTTTAGGTGAGGGGAGTAAGAATGAGAGGCAAAGGGAGGGAGGGTGGAGGGGAGGAGAGCAGATAATGTTTATGCATAAGATTTTCAAAGCACTTTTTTCTGCAAGGAAATTCAGATTCAAAGGTGTACTTCTTGCAGGAAGATCTAAGGATTCTTTCTCCCTCTCCTGTTATTGCTTGAGTGACAAAGTCGGTGTGTAGCTTAGCCAGGACTTTGTATGCACATGGAAAGGAGCGTGAGGAGCTACAGTGTGCTCAGACTGAGATGTGAAACTCTATGTATTATATATAGTATTTTCTGTGCTCAAACAACATATTTAACATCAAAGTGAACAGAAGAGCAGAAGAGCCCCTGACAAGACAGTCTAATACAGTGCTGGTTAACCTCACAGATGGGTGAGCTGGGGTTTACTGACCTTTTAGGGGCAGGAAGAGTCTACCAATGGGATTTCAGGCCTTTTAAAGACTTCAGAGCCTCGTATATGAAATGGCTTCATGTGTGTCAGACTGGAGTTTGAGATGATGTAGTGGTAACTGTTTCACTGGGCATTTTGATTATTAAGGGTCTATATTACAGTGGTCCCTCGCTCTATCACGGTTCACTGTTCGCGGCCTCGCTGTTTCGTGGATTTATTATTTTTTTAATTTTTTATTTTTATAGTGTAACATTTTTTTATAGTGTAACATTGTGTTCTGCGTACTGATTGGCTAAGAGACTGTAGACCTTTGCTGATTGATAAATGGGGGATGAAGGAGGGACCGGGACCAGACTGGAACTAGACCAGGACCAGACCGGGACTAGACCGAGACTAGACCAGGACTAGACCAGGACTAAACGTGGACTAAACCAGGTCTAGACCAGAACTAAACCAGGACTTGACCAGGACAAAACGTGGACTAAACCAGGTGTAGACCAGAACTAAACCAGGATTAGACCAGGACTAAAGGTGGACTAAACCAGGTCTAGACCAGAACTAAACCAGAACTTGACCAGGACTAAACGTGGACTAAACCAGGTGTAGACCAGAACTAAACCAGGACTAGACCAGGACTAAACGTGGACTAAACTAGGTCTAGACCAGGTCTAAACCAGCTCTAAATCTGCACTGTTCCTGGACTAAACCAGGACTGGACCAGGTCTAGACCTGGACAAAACCTGGACTAGACCAGGTCTAAACCAGGATTAAATCACTCCGTGCGGTGCTTTGCTGGTTTCGTTTGCGTTCGTTTGTGCGTGTTCGGTTTGTGGCTCAGGACGCGGTCCTGAGGGGGAGGCATGGTCCGGGCGCCGCAGTTCAATCTCGTGCTCGCAGCCCTGGTGTACGCGCGGCCTCGCGCCGGTCATGCTGCTCTGTCACGGATTTGACCACGATGAGGGGTGCACGTGTCGCGCACTTCTTCAAGGGGTTGGTGCGCGTCGCGTCCCGGGACATGTCAGTGCCAGCTCCAGTGTTTGAAGGTGTTTACAGCCTTAAATCATGTATAATAATTGTAAAATATAAAGTTGTCCTACTTCGCAGATTTCGCTCATTACGGGTTATTTCTGGAACCTAACCCCCGCGATAAACGAGGGACCACTGTACTTCATTTTCTGATCTCTGTTACAATATTGTACATACAAACATACCTGGAGTGGTGTTTGACTCATTTACACTTGTTTGAAACACATATCCTGAATATTTAGGCTCTTTTCTGTTTTCTCTCAAACAGAAAACACTCTAATCCACCTTGTAATACAGGAAGTGATTCACTGTGTTTTTAAACTCCATACACCTTCGCTAGAATCATTTGGATAATTTTAGCCCTGAAATGGCCAATCTCTACTGAACTGAAGGTAAAAGATAGCTGTTAACTTGAAAACTACCACTTCATGACATCACAAGGTGGAACAGAGCATGTTGACGTGTAGACAGACTAATAATACAGGATTACTCAAACATGTGTGAATAAAACAAAACACAACTCCGGGTATGTTTTTGAGGAGGCAACAGCATTATAACATGTCTTAAGGATCGCAAGTCAATTTGACGTAATATAGGACCTTTAAAGAAAAGCAACTCAAGTTACTCACATTACATTAAAACTAGAGCAATCATTAGAACATAGTGCAAGATTATTGAGAGGTGTAGCGCTGGTTAGTCAGTGTTAAAGAAACATGTGGCTCTTAACTGACTGTTTAATTTCTTCTTTCTAAAACTGTAACACCTACAGTACATCACCTTCACCTGCATGTGTTACCTACCTGAACAAATGAAAATATTACAGTCAATGTTCTGCCAATTTAAATGTGTGTTCTGTAGCATCTGTGGGGGACCTGGGATTGTCTTCTTGTGTGTGTTGAATACTAGAGGAGCAAATCTGTGTACGGCGGGGGGAGTGGGTGATGTCATATCAGCATAGTAGCTAACAACTCAAAGATATTGGAAAAATAAGCAGAGTTCTTTGCACTAGCGACAATAGATGCTGATATTTCCACTATGTGTCCATGTGCACAGTAAACGAACAAAGAAAAGCGAAACTGCTGGAGCTCACGGACCTTTACGCTCCTTCAGCATTAGGTTCAGCTGTACCTAGATCAGCTTTTGCTCTGGACAAACAGACGATCGAGTCACACTTAGCAACAGGATCAAGGAAATGTCACTGTTTTCTATTGGGAAAAGTGGGGACAACCATGTACAAACAGTCTAATGCTCCACATCTGAGCAAGCTTATGAAATCCGACAGACGCCATGTTCGTAATGATTATTTTCCACCTTAATAACGAGAAAATTAACTCAAGATCTCGAGAAAACGAAACAATTCATTTGTGATCTCGAGAAAACAAAGAGTTATTCCGTGATCTCGAGAAAACAAAAAATTATTCTGCGATCTCGAGAAAAAAAAAACTCACTCCGTCACCGTATCTCCGTCGGTAAAGACAAAGCCGGGCCAGTCTTCTGTGGAGAAGCCGCGGACTAATCTTGAAATTATCCCGAATTAAAAGACGTAATGCAATCTCCCCCTGTGTCAACCCCTGATCAAAATATTGCCTTATCAGTTGATCGATTATTATTCCAGACATTCTAATGACCAAAAATACGTCTACAGTATTCAGAATGAGAAATAGCCCCGAAGTCAGCCTGTCACAACGTGGCGGTAGACGTTTCAGTTTTCTCGAGATCACGGAATAACTGCTTTGTTTTCTCAAGATCTCGAAATAACTGTTTTGTTTTCTTGAGATCACAAATTAATTATCTTGTTATCTCGGGATAACAAGGAAGAAAAAATATTGCTTATGAATATGGCCTCTGTTAGCCTTCGTACAAGCTGAAGTAAGTCTGAACATGCATGTTTGTTTGCCTGAGCAGCCAGCTTTCTACATTTTGATGAAATCCAAAAGGGACCGCTCCAACCACAGCCGCTAATTTGTAGCATATATCCCTCAAATGCAGAAGACATGTCCTCTCCAAAATTGTCATACCATTCAAACAAAATATATAACTTCCTATACCTGAGGAAAACAATACTTTGGTGCGTCGATTGTTGATTCTGTAAAAATGCACTTTCTCAGTGCTTTATGTTGTTTTTTCCCTGTTTTATTGGTTAATCCACCTGTCAATCACAGGATACAGGATAAAATTTTGTCAATCGTGTGGTTCTGGCTGGTCAGGTAACATGTTTGTAAAGGACAGTCAGTCAGTCAGTCCTTAATATTCAGATTGTTGTTTACCATTTCATCATCTGAAATGGATCAATAGCAGATTCCCCACCAGAAAAAGTTCCACAGTGCACCTTCAGTCACAGCCGCCCGCTCTACGCCTGCTGACCAATCTGTGCCCCTCTCCGCTCTCACTGACTCCTTCCTCCTTTATCACACTTTTAATTCAGCTCTTTGAAACCATTTTAACTCTCCTCCATTAGACTCCAGCTCCATCCTAATTCCTCGCAAAACATCTCCGGCTTCTTGATGTTTCATTTGCATGTGCTGCGAAAAGAGGAAAAACATCAAAGTTGAGCTCTCCAACAATCAGCTATCACTCAATTAGCGTTCAACAATTTCTCCTCTCATGTGGCCCACGTAGAGAGAGAGAAGGGCGTCGGCGGACTCTTTGAAAAATCATACTTTTCCCTTTATCACTCCATCTCATAGCAAAACAATTTCTCCCTATTATCCTCACAGCGGGCGGTCCACTGTCCTGTAAAGGTGTACCGTAAATCTTTTATAGCAGCGCAGAAGAGGAGTCTTTTCTTCTCTCACACCTTGTGCCCTGGATACATTAAACAAAATCAAAGAGGACATTTACATACCATTTGTGTTTCATGTTTGAGGAGACAGAGACAGAAGAGCCGTGTGCAGTGACTTCATGAACTTTGGAGGATGGGAGATGAGAGGAGACGGATGAAATGCTCTCGAAGTTTTGCGCGATCTTCGATTTGTCGTCCTGTCACTGCCCGTCATCTAACTTTACAGTCAGGAATTAGTGACTAAAGCGAGTTCAGTGTGTCTGTGAATCCAGAGATGCTACAAGGTGAAATATTGTACACTTGACAAATGTTCAAGACATGGTTCAAAAGCGTGGATCTCTTTGAACGTGTGCTCAGTGTTGACAGCTGTAATGTAATTTTCATTTTCATTTATTTACTAAAAGACAGATCTACAGAGACAAACCAGACTGATGTAACTTAGATGTCAATGTACTATTTTGTGTATTCTGTATTTCTGACTGATTTCTTCTTTTACCATTCCCAGAAATGTAACCAACCTTAGGCAACCAGAAAACAAGCAGGTGACAAGTTACAAGTCAGATATGTAGAGAGAGTTTTTCAGAGCATTTCTGAGCACAACCCAAATTTAACCACCAACCTGAAAAGTTGGAGGACTTTTAACATGTAAACCTTTATAAATATACAGCTCTGGAAAAAAATAAGAGACCACTGCAAAATTATCAGTTGTTCTGATTTTACTACTTATAGGTATGTGTTTGGGCAAAAGGAACAGTTTGAGTCTATAAACTACTGACAACATTTCCCTCAAATTCCAAATAGAATATTATCATTTAGAGCATTTATTTGCAGAAAATGATCAATAATAAATCAAAATAACAAAAAAGATACATGTTTTCAGACCTCAAACAATGCAAAGAAACAACATCAAATTCATTTTAAAACAACACTAAATACTAATGTTTACACTTAAAGGGATATGCCACCCCCAGGTCAAACTTGGGCATCTCCCCACAGTCCAGAGACTAAAATAAGTGGTGGAAAGCTGGTCACCCAGCCATTGTCCGAGTCTGTCAGCACTGACCGCCGCGCGCAGCTGCAGCTACTCCGCGTTAGACTGGAGGCTAACGTTGCCAGAGAAAGATTTCGGCCAAAAGGAATTCATTTGCTCGATGCTTTTCCCAATTACTTTCTGTGTAGTGCGCATTCATATCGAGTGCAAATAAATGTGCAAATCAACACGGAGAGCTTGACTTGGTCATTTTGGGTGGGAACTATTTTTCAGTGCGGAAAAACAGAGCCAAAGCACACGGGAATCCCTGTTACGCACCACGTTGGGAGTTCCCCTGTTACGCAGCGTAGTGTGTGCTTCGTCTGTCTTTTTCCGCACTGAAAAATAGTTCCCACCCAAAATGACCAAGGCAAGCTCTCCATGTTGATTTGCACATTTATTTGCACTCGATATGAATGTGCACTACACAGAAAGTAATTGGGAAACGCATCGAGCAAATTAATTCCTTTTGGCCGAAATCTTTCTCTGGCGACATTAGCCTCCAGTCTAACGCGGAGTAGCTGCAGCTGCGCGCGGCGGTCAGTGCTGACAGACTCGGACAATGGCTGGGTGACCAGGAAAACGCTTTCCATCACTTATTTTAGTCTCTGGACTGTGGGGAGATGCCCAAGTTTGACCTGGGGGTGGCATATCCCTTTAAGAAGAGTTCAGAAATCAATATTTGGTGCAATAACCCTTATTTTTATTTACAGCTTTCATGAGTCTTGGCATGCTCTCCACAAATCTTTCACATTGTTCCACTCCTGGTGCAAGAACTGAAGTAGCTCAGCTTTGTGTTTGTGTTGGAATTCAACAGACGCTGGAATGGAATGGCTGTAATACATGTAGAGATGCTGATTTCAGAAAAAAATGCAGTGGTCTCTTCTTTTTTTCCAGAGCTGTATGTTTATTTGAATTAGAGAAAATGTAATTATTAAAGATAACAATTATAATTACTGTCACCATAGTATCTAAAGAGAGGTGCACTGAAATGAATACATCAACATGTTTACTTCTTTATACATAAAATGAATTTACTTTGTTGACATGTTTTGGCTGCTAGCTGAAAAACTGAACAGGACAGCTTTGAAGATGGCTTGCAGCTAGCAGCCAAAACATGTCTTTAAAAATAAGTTCATATATAAAAGAAGACAAAATGAACGTTTTTGGGTTTGATGATTGGCAGAAAATGTAGACTGAAATACAAAAAAATGATCTTGATACTTACTACATACTCTTTGTCACTGGCACCTCTTGCACAGAACTTGCAAGCGAAAGTGTGTGTTATAAGCGAAAGGACTTTTTCTGCAGTTTTCATGTGATCAGGAGTTCAGATCCTCAATCCCTCGTCACAGATCACCTTCAGCTCTATCCTCATAAGTCATCTCTTGTGAAGTGATCGTGTTCCGTCCCTGAGGCTATGATATTTGAAAGTTTATGAGTGTGTTTCTATACCTCTGTGTTTATGTCCCTCTGGCTGT